>JAPYZO010001434.1:0-18695 GCA_030522905.1 Torymus flavipes
GCCCTCGAGTGACGCTCGCGACGGTTTCCCGCCTCGGGAATCCGATAAAAGCAAAACAGGAGTGAAGAATCGACGTCAATTCCAGACTCGTTATCGGCTCACTCTCTCTCCCCTCGCTCGTCCTCCGTCGTAGTCATTTTCGCCTGGGCCTTTGAACCTTCGCTCTCTCCCCTGCATTCTTTTGATTTCGCCCTCGCGCTGCCCCGGGGCATACCGGAGATAGACGTCGCGACGGCGCGGAGGGTCGCGCGAGTAGTCGTTTCTATGTGCAGTTGTATATATAGGGAGCTGCTGCTTCCTCCCGCCGCAGTCATTCATGGGCTGCAGTGATATGCGCGAGGGCTTTTTCGAGAGGGAGAAGGAGCAACCTTGACAAAGAATTGCAGGGCTTTGTATTTTGTATATATGTATATGGCTAGAATGAGAAAAGGGAGAAGGCGAAATTGGAGTTTTCGTGAATTAAAATGAAAATTGCGATGGAAGTTGTTTGGCTGTAGCTGGATGAAGTGAAGTATAAGGTTTCTCGAGATTTATTATGCAATATTTCATTACTGGAGTTTTAAAGCAACTTTAATCGAGGATATAATATTATATATTTATAAGGTTGAAATATCCGATTAATACTGAAAAGCAAGAATACAATAATCACGTGTTATAAAATGAACAAGATAATATTACATCCGGAGGTATACATTTCCAATAAATAAATAACAATCGGCCACTCAAGCGCAGCGCGCAATATCGAGAAATAATAAAAAGAAAATGTATCTTTATTATTTCCAGCACACTGCGAGGCGCTGAAACAGTGTATATATACCGTTGCTGTAACTGGAGAAGCCTCGGCAACACGTAACTTGGACGGAACGGAAGAACCGTGTAGCCTTAACTCAATACACAGTCACTCCTGTTCGTTCGCTCTTCTATCACTGCGTCATTCGATACGATCCTCAACACTAGCTCCGCTCTCTGCCATCGTCTATAGCCTTCTAATGAGGATCTCGGAAGCTCGAACGCGCGTACAAAAGCGCGTCCTGTTGCTCGCACACGCTCTCTCTCGGCCAAATTGACGAGTGATTGTGTTTCACAAAAATTAGGGAGAGCTTCGGGCCGCCGCCTAAGGGAGACGGAAAAAAGCGCGTAACGGGAGAAGCTCTCTCACGTGTGCGCGCGCGCGCACGCGCGAAAGTGCCACTCGGTGAAAGAGAGACAGAGGAAAAAACCTATTGTCTGGCGCGCGCAGTGCCGTTGTTTCCGCCGTGCCGGCGTCGATTTTTCCAATAGAGACGAATTTGTCGCGAAACTGTAGCCAGTGTGCTCTCTCTCTCTCTCGGCTTTTTTTTTATCGAAGCGCGCGTGCGCTTGTATTTTCATTTCGAAAGGTGGCCCCCGCCCGGATGAATTGGCGTAGAAGCTGGGCGTTAATTGAATTATTTTGGGAAAGAGACGGCTTTTAACGAGGGGCTTTGACGAAAGCTCCAGGTGGCTTACATTTTTTTCGCTGGGACGAGGATGTGTGTATCTGTCTGATTGGGTTAGCGTGTTTGTAAGAGGCACGCGATTTTTCGGGTATAGGGTGGACCGATGGGGTTGAGCTTCTGGCGGTGGCTTGAATGCATGGGAAAATTGTATAGAGTAGTGATTGAGGTATCGTGGTGAGGGGACAGTAATGTTGTGTATTTAAATTTTTCCGATACAATTGCGTGCGAAATATTTAAAAAGTAGTATTTTTAAGGTCATTCATATCGATATGAAACAGGATATTTTGCCTATAGCGCAAATACATAATTTAATGAAGTCATTCGAACTTTGGCAATACCGTATTTGTATTTTACGCGTTCGCAACTGATGATAAATAATAATCAACAAGCACCGAATAATCTACAATTTCGTACCATAATTACCAATGCTTACTTTATAAAAAGGTTAATTGCAAAACCCGCGCGCTCGTATTTGCTCTTATCCGAAATTAAAGTTATTATTACAAATTGTTATATTCCATCGCGCGCATATGCGCACATTTGCGCACAAAAATAGCGATAATAAACTTAATTCGACCTTCGGCGATAATATTCTGATTTTCAAAATGTCTGCATTATGCGCGCGCTCTGAAATATTGTAGCATTAGCGCGGGTACGCGCCCAAATAAACGCGCATTATACCGGGCTAATTGTAATCCCAGCGATATTCATTACAATAATTAGCCTTTGAATGTCGCCCTGAAATGATTGAAACAACTATAGCCAGCTTTCTTTGCGCTCACAATGTACGAATAAATCCGCTACTGTATGCTTCCACAATTCCCACGATTTAAAAGAGAAAAACAGACGAACTGCCGTATAATGAAACGACAACTCACAGCGAATCCTTTGCATTATCGAAATTATTCAATTCGCCGGCGCCTCGTTAGCTCGTGCGCGCTGCGCAGCACTACTCTCCCGTAATGAAATTCCACGCGTAAACGGCATTACTCTTTCATCATAATTAGCACCCTGGTGCCGTTGAATTCGGGCCAATTCCATACGCTCGTACGTAGCGGTCTGTGCTACTCTTCTTCTCGTCGGTCCCCATAATCAGGTAAATGGACCTTATCGTCGGCCGTAAAAAAATTCTATTGCCTCGTGAAGTAGCGATAGCATCGGCGGCGGCAGCACAGGGGAGAAGAAACTTTTAGCGTTTTACGCCGGTGCAGCAGTGTGCGCTTCTGGTCAACCTATATATACAGGAGTGAGGAGAGTTCGACTCGGCCGTGTCGTGCCGATAAAAGACGGGGGTTGCGAAGAGGCGTATAAAAGGAGCCGCGATAGATGCGAGGAGAGAGATATAGAGCCCTGGCGACGTATGTACCCCGTGTATTACCTGTACACACTCGTGTATTTCTTATCTTAACGAAACTTTGTCCTACTATACCACGATTACCCAGCGGCATATTAATATAATTTTGTCAAAACCGCAGTGATAGCATCTTCCTCGCACCTCTAAATAACGTCTCGCGTGTATATAAGCTGCCCCTAACGTCGAAGCAATCGAGAGCAGCCCCCATAAAAAAGACTCAGGCGTATATCGGCGCATTGTCGCGTCGTCGTCCACTCTCCTGTCCACCCACGTTCTCTCGTTCCACTTTCCTGCTCTATACGAGAGAAACGCGTCGCCGATGATCGTTAAGACGCGGCCGTTAAACGATCGGCCGAGCATAACCCGCCACCCCCTAGGTTGTATAAGCTTTACGAGCTAGGGAGGTCGGCCTTTCTGCGCTTCCGCGTTGTTTCGACGTCGATTAAGAGATACGACGGCGAAACGTTTGATTTCGAGGCGCGTGGCGGCCGTGAATTAGAGCCTCGTAAGAGGGAAGTATAGAGGAATAGGGTATAGATTGAACGTCCGTGTAAATAGACGCGTGAGAGAGCGACAGTTCGGCGGGTGGGTTGTGCTATAGAGATTGCGCCCACGCGCGATTTGTTTTGGGGGATGCGTGTATATAGGTGGACGAGGGTCGATCGCGTCGCGTGTATATCGACACATATATTGGGATTGTTGTGCGTCACGAAGGAATTCGTTATCGTAGGAGGGTGACGCGATCTGGAAAATAAATATTTAACAAGGTGATAAAAGTGAAGAGGAGACAGAGGGTTCTTTAGCCTCTTACACGTGTGCATTAAAAAGTACGTTATTAAATTGTCAAAGCGAAGTGTCTGCCTGTGTCGAGGAAACGTCAGAGGAGATATATTTAAACTTCGATCGCATCACTTTACGAATCTCCACGAAAGCTTTCAGGGATATTTGTATACGTAAGCGTGCTTTTACTTGCACATAAAGTCAATACTTCAAATTCTCAATGGCAGTAGGTAAAAGAAGGGAGAACGATTATTATAATTTGAAAAAACCCTCGACTCAACAAATGTACATCTCCTCATTAGTCCTTTCCACCTACATCTCTTCCACTCGACGTAAGCGAGTAGTCAGCATCACAAGTGCCATTTACATCTCACTCTCTTTCCTCCCTCCGCCGATGCCAATTGATTTCTGAAGGCGCCCGCGTGACGTCGACACTGCTGAGGCGTCGATTTTTCATCCCTCCTCTCTAGCTCTCTTTTTAGCGCTCTCCTGTCTGCTGCCTCTCGCGCGAGATTACGCTCATTTACGGATGATGTCGTCGAGGCACTCCCGACTCGTCGATTATATATAGCGCCTCTAATATCTCGACGATTCGTCGCGCGATTTTCCCGGGTATTCAAATATATATATGTATTAATGCTCGGGATTTTCAATATTTTAAAGTTGCACGAGAGATTGTTTCAGTTCACTCGCTGTTTCCGAGAGATGCCGCCGTTCAATTTCTGTAATTACTTATTTCGATAGAGAGGTAGGTATTGATTTTGCGCTATGCACGTTATTTGTCGCGCTTGAAAGGATATATATTTTGAGTATAGAAGGGAATATTAATGTAGAGCGTTATATTGAATGTAAGCCTGTAACTAGTAACTATTAATCATCTATATATGTCAATAGTTTACATATACCAACGTGTATAGTACCTGGAAGCAATAACATATTACTCGTCATAATGTATCGATGATTGATCGATCAGAGTTAATATACTGCCGTTGATTAAAACGCATCGTCAATATATATTAGCAAACAAAATGGTCGTACCGAAACGAGGTAAAATTCGAATCTATACACACACAGGATATATAATCCAAATTCTAAATATAATAACGCTATCAAAGTTGTATCACCAGCTCCTTTCCGCATAATCCAATATTTACCAATAGATACGAATCTTTAAAGTGCCACCGTAATAAATCAAATAAAGCCGACCTCCGCAATATACACACGCGACCAACTTTTTTCCCTCTCTCTCTCTCTCTCTCTCTCATACTCCACGACCTACACCACTAGGAGCGCGCGCGCGAGGCGAAACACTCACCCCGCACGCCCGCACAACTCCACTTTATACTCGTCAAAACAAAAAAAAACGAGAACGTGCGCGAGAGAAAAGAGAATCATGCAGCGCGGCGCGGGCGAAAAGTGGGTCGACGCGCGATTCGTCACGAGTAGCACACCGCGCTTGCGATTCCCTCCCTCGCTCGAGAAAAGAATCGAGAACAATGCCTCGGTCCGCGAAACGGCCGATTTCACGCGCCGTCGCCCGCTAGCTATAGCTTCACGGTCAAGGCCTGCCGGAACGAGGCGACTTCTCTCGTTTTTTTTCAAGAGCGTTTTACTCTTTATCTCCCCGCAACCTCCCTGAAAATAAAAATAAAAGGAAAGGGGAACGAGCGCGCGCGTGTGTGTGTGTTCCATTAAATAACGGCCCGAATTCGACAAAGAGAGAGAGAGAGAGAGACACGAGCGAGAGCTGCGTGCGCGTCGCATTAGGAGCAGCCGTGACACGAATAGGAGAGAGAGGACGACGCGGCAATGGCATTAAAGCGCGCTTATAATTGCGAAATCGTAGCTCTGTATTATATCGCGCAAGAGGGAGAGAGAGAGAGAGCACTCGCCTCCTTTTTTCCAGCCGCCTCTTTCTTCTCCCCCGCGGCACTCTTGTTTTCCTTTTTATTGAGGTATATATTTAGAAATATAAGTGCTCGCCGCGGCCGTCGCTCTTTTGTGCTGGATTCGATCTTTTTTTCCTTCGTTCGTTCTTCTTTCACGCGCAGAACCGTAGGACGAAGAAAAAGTTTCGCGATGCGACTGACCGATTGAGCGTTAAGCATCTAACCTCCCCACCCGTGGAAGTTAAATGAAATTTTTCGATACGCCAAGAGAGAGAGAGTTTTTCGAGAGCCGAGAATGTACACTCGAAAGTTCCCTCGCGGGGAGGAGGGAGAAACTCGAAACAAACAAGTCCGCTTATAAGAAGCCAACGGCGAGAGGTTCATTCGTTGTGATTTTCCATTTGAAGCGAGCAGAGGCTGCTGCCTCTGAACTCGAAGCTAGCTGGCAACGTTTTTATTTAGCTGTCGCGCGCGCCTGTACACTCGCGCTGCCCCAGCTAATAATTAACGAGCTTAAAACTGTCGCGAACGCGCTCCAGCGCCTTTAATAAACGAAAATCTTCGAGTGCCTTCTTAGGTCCGCTCTGCTGACCTGATTCTCGATGCCCAGCGCGGCTGCTATTATTAAACATTTCACCGTCGATTATCCGTTACTGGATTATATATATATATATAACGTCCCGGCGAACTTGTGCACAAATTTCACTCGCCGCTCGAAATAAAATGTATATAGAGCAGTAGAAGCAGTCTGCTATCGACTGCCCAATGTTCAGATTATTATTACTGATGAAAAACTTTGTAATCTCTCGCTTGTGGCACACTTACATCTCTCATCAAAATTAGCGCGAAGAGAGCCTGGGATATTCCGCAAATATACGAGAGCAATTACCATTACGCATCCGCGGCGGCGGCGTCGGCTTTAGGCAGGAAACTTCGGCTGGAATATATACGCGCCCAAGTGGGGAAATAAATACTTCTTATACATCACGGGAGCTGAGCGACTGCTGCTGCGAGAGAGAGAGAGAGAGAGTTATACATCGGGCGAGAGGAATCCGATCAAGAAGTTCCGGCTGGCTGAGAGGAAAGGAGATGGAGGGAGGAAGGGGCAAAGTGCCTATAATCATCAATTTACTCAGCAGTCCAACTATTCCCATTCACTTGTCACGAAGTTCGCCAGCCACAACCGCTACCGCGCCGCTAATCGATTTGCCCAACTATTTCGTCAATCTCGGGCTAAAAATTCACACCACCTACACCGCGCCGCCGCTCAAACCATTGCTCGGCGCGGTGTATACACATATATATATACATCGAGAGAGCAATATACATGGCAAAAGAGAAGGAACGACGACGACGAGGGATCGGTGGGAGTATACCCCTGAGAGACAGACGGAGCGAGATAAATTCCGAAGCTGCGGGGGCGGCGGCAAGTTAGCTGTTAACCGTTAACACCACTGTATCGGTGGTTTCGCACGACCCGCAGCAGCAGCCCATTCACCTCCGCCTCCACGTCGTCCTCGTCGTCGTCTACGTCGTCGTTGTACCTTCGGCCGAACTTGAGAGCGAGAGAGAGAGAGAGAGAGAGCGAAGCTAGGCGAACTCGGCGCGTAAACGCGGTGAGTATACGCGCGCGGAGTAGAGTAAGAGCGAGAGCAAACTACAAGTCCAATTCGAGGTAATTGACTTTGAGCGCACGCGCACGCTTTCCCCTTCCCCTCCGAAGTGTCTCTCTGCTCCGCTGCGCAGCAGCAGCAGCAGCAACCTTAAGCCTGTAATATACATATGGATTGCGAGAGCGCGAGGAAGCCGATAAGAGCGAGTTATTCGCCTCGCGGATTCCTGCATAAAGTTTCGCGCGTGTACATGTGTATGGGGGGCGCGGAGGCCGGGGATTTCTGTCTGTCTTACTTATTTGGGGCGTGAGGCAAGTAAGCATGTGCGCGTGTATATGCGTAAGGGAGGGAAGAGAAGACAAAGCTCGTGGATCGCGCGGGTGAATTTACGAGTGATTCCCCGTCAGCGTTTTCCGCGTAATAAGCCCGCCGTGGTATGTATATTGTACAGAGCTGCGAGAGTGAATTTAGACGATCGAGGCTGGTCTGTTTTAATTACAAGACGGCTATAAAGTTCTCTTCTTTGACCTCCCATGGTTCCATAAATATAATATTAAGGTTATTATTACGATGTAAGCGCGTTCAGTTTATAACGCACGCTGTATATAGCCGCAGCCCACGCGCAAGCTCGCGCGTATACATAGTTATAATCACGATAATTGATACGCGCGCGCGCGCGCGGGAGAAGAATAATTATTTTCGCTAAAGCCGAAACTGCTCGTTTTGCTTTTAAGCGAAACTAAAGCACAGTAGAGACGCCGGTGGCGCACGCGCGTGTAATTGGGTCATCTACACCGGATGTTTGTGTACACGCGCGGTGGACGCCGGCGAGATAATGAAAATATTGCCGCTAAAATACCTATTACACTACGTGAAAGTTATACGGTGTACACATATAACCCGCACACCGATATATTTACTCGCCTCCGTGGCTCTGCGCCCGCGCTACATATATATATACACACATACGCGTACTGACCGTCGCATAATGCATATATATGTGTATATAACGGTCACGAACTATACATGGCCGGCGCTGCGTCATAACTAACAGCGCCTTCTCGCAATTAAACAATGCAAATGAAAACGTCTCTGCGGCTATACGCGCGGCGTGCGTCGTCCTTCCGCGTTTATTATTTTGACTCTATTAGCGGCGCATTACTATATTACCTACCCGTCGTACGGAAAAAATATACGTGCAGGGTGAAGAAGAGGAGGAAAGTTTATACCGCGGGGGGTATAAAAGCAGGTGTGTGTGTGTATACGTGTGTACGCTGCATTAACGACCGCAGCGTGCAAAACTTACGTGCATGGGAACTCTGCCAGGCGCGAGAGGTGCGCAGGCGATTATTCACGAAGGAAGTCGCGGCCGGCACAATTCTGCGCTTGCGCGGATAATTAAACATCAATATTTACACGCGATTATTTTGCTTGTCCGCAAGCAAAGCAACGGCGACGTGTTATTCCCTCTCCGTACGTATACGGCTGTGTGTGTGTGTGTGTCAGCTGTTGAATGAGTAAGTGCGGTAGGAGAGGCAGCTGCATTAAATAAAGGCGCGAGCGAGCGATAAAACTTCTGGTTGCCTCGCTCTCTTCGCGGTAGTTTACCTGCCCGCCGGTTATCGGGAAACTCGCGCGGTCTGTAGATGTAATATGGAAGCGTATATACGCACTGGTCTTCGGGTTTATTGTGTCGTAAAAGGATATTTTGCATTGGTAAGTGTGCAGAACGCGGGGGTTGATAATTTTTAATACAGTCGAGAGATATAATAGGCGGTAAAATGTTATATATGCAGCAGCGATGGAAATGTTGATGAAGAGCTTGTCGATTAGTAGCAATATCTGTGGTCGGTCAGACATGTGTGGTATATATTACTTTAACCGTTATTTAATCATTTCCTACATGTTACCACAGTTTTATAACGCTTTTTTTACTCAATAATGTACGATATTATGCAACAGCTCTCGCTATTGATGCCGCAGCAGAGACAACCTCCCGCAATATTCATACGGCATTGCCGCGCATACACTCAGACCCGGTATTCCTCTCTCTCTCGCGCGCACGTATCCTTGATTTCTCGCGGTAATATTTTCCCGTCGTTTCTTGGTTTCTCGGTACAATTCTCTCTACGTGCACCCGATGGAAGCAAGAGACAGCAACGAAGAGATAGCGGGCGGTACGAAAAAAACATCCACAACCGAGAGGAACAAACAATTTTTGTTCTCGACGTCTCTCTTACAACGTTCGCGCGAGAGAGAGAAAAAAGATCACCCAAACCGCCTGAAAACGAGAAAACGTTAGAGAGGAACATCCGCCGCTACACAACTTCGCCCTATGCTCTCACGTATCCAGTCTAAAGCGAAAGTAGCTTGAGAGAGAGGGAGAGAGAGAGAACGCCGAGTACATAGTTACGCGGAACGTCTTGTTCTCCTCTCGACGTGTTACGCGGAGTGCTTATACATGCACTGCTTTGGGTAAAGAAGGTTCCTGCTGCTCGTAGCCCTCCTCTACCTCCTTCTCCTGCTGCTCCTTCTCTCGTGCACTTCGGCAAAGTAGAGGCGTGTGCGCGAGCGCGCGGTATAAAGTCAACGCGGTACTCTCCTCCGCCTCCTGCGGGCTTAAAGCTTCCGGTTCCTCGTACTCCCTTGCTTGTTCTCTCTGCCTCTCTTACTCTTACTATCTGCCCTCGCAAAAGGCAAAGGAGAGAGAGAGAGACAGATAGACAGCCGCGAAATTTTGAATTTGAATTTCGGATTTGAATTTGAATGTATTTATTTCGTGGCTTTTGGCAATGCCGCCTGTGTAAACGGGAGGGTAGCTCTTTTTTCTTCGTGCAGCAGTAACCTGAGAGGGTGGAATGTTACTCGACGTGTTCTTTAATGTCTTGGGGGCGCGCGAATTTGAAAAACAAATTTGGGATCAGTTTTTAAGGTGGCCCTACCCGCGCCGCGCCGTGTGTTGACTCGCGCAAATGAAATAGAATAAATGTTTTTGGAATTTCCGCGCGTGGACGTTACACTTGTATTTGCGCAGCGGTGGAAAGGGAAAATTAGAATAGTCCGGGGAAAATCTAATTAGAAGGTATGAATTATTGATTAGACCGCGTGGAACCTTTTATAATAGCGGGAAAAAAATTACTCCAATGTTCTTTTGTAGGGCGTAAGGACTTTCGAAGTAAGCGGAGTGGAAAATGTACATTCAGAAAACCGGCAAAAAAAGAAAGTTAATAAGATGAAAAAAAAACGAACTTACTCAACTATCGATTTTTATTCGAACGGAATTAAGTAAATTTAAGCTCGAAAAAAAAATTTGAATTAACTTTTTGAAATAAGAAGCTTAATACTATTTCTTATAAAAGTAGATTCCTTTTTTTCTTAAAAAAAAGGGTCTTTCGATAAGTATATTTTATGAGTTGGGGCAAAAAAAATTACTTCAAATTTCTCCGCGATAAGATCGATAAAAAATAACTAGCAAAAAAGTGCGCTTTTAGCCCATTTCTCGGGATATTTCTATATACCACAAAAATACACCCACCACGAATTCATCAGGGAAAATCTCTCGAATAAAACGAACGACCGAAATCTGTCATATTGTCCGTCGAGGAACGAACATATTTGCGCAACGAACAGGAAGGAAAAAGGAGAGAAAGCGAGCGAATCCATTCGGCTGATTACGGTGGGAAGCTTAAACCGCCTTTAGCGTGGCTGCGAATACTTAGACGTCAAAACTGCGAGCTTTTTTCCCCGCACCGACGGCGGCGAATACGCGAAGATTGCCACGAGCGGCTAAGCGTCGCTATTATCGCTCGACGTCGTGAATTTTCGTCATTCGGAGACTTTAGCCTCTAAGTGTATTGCGCCCCAACGCGCGAGCGCCATTTGCGATAACTGCGTTAAAAAGATTATTACACTTGGAAGTATTATGTTGTCTAGAGTTCTTAAACGTTCGTGAAACTTTTAGTATTAATATACCAGAGTCGTGTATAGTTACGATTTCGTAAGATTTTTAACGCCTATCAAGGCGACGTGAGATTTTTCGAAATTTTCAATGGAAAAGTAAGTACTTCACTTTGTAAAATAGATTTTAATTTCTTTTACGATAATTTTAAGCTATTTACCAAAATTATCATCTCTAAAGCTGAAAAATCTATCATTATAAATGGAACTTTCTCAGAAATTTAAAGTTTATAAATTAAAACTTTGACTGAGAGCATTTTCCACCATAAACCGAAAAAAAAACATTTTCCCCGACCAACAATAGTATATCACTTTTAATCCACGAAAAAAGGGTGTAGTAGCGGAGCACGATGCTGCTGCTACCTTCATCTCTCCCTCTCTCTGCTAATTAAAACGGAAATTTTGCATTTCTCTGCACTTATCTCAGCGCGCGGGCGCGGGTAGCGCACCGGAATATGTATACGCTCGTGAATTTTCTAGGCGAGGCGGCAGCGGTGGTCGCATGCATGCGCATATATCGGACGTGCTCTCGCGGCTTGTAACGAAATTTCCGCCAAAGGAGCATTTCGAATTCAGCGGATTTGGCAGTTTGAAAAAGTAAAATTGAATTCGAATTGTTATGACGGAAAGCGCTTTGTAAAAAAAAAAGAAAAAACTAAATTGTATACCGTGAGAATAAAACATTTTTTGAAAATTCTGCAAAAAAGTTAAAAAAAAGTACGGTTTTAGTTTTTACATTCGAATAAATCCTCAAAAGTATTTTACGTGATTCCTCGCAATTCGGCCAATTTCGTTCTGAAAATTGTACTTTTTTAAAAAAAATAACACCCTGTAACATAATATAACAGCTGAAAAGACATTGCACGAATCTAATTCTAGTAACTACTCAATCTAACCTACCCTAACCCTTTACCCACCCACCCAAAACCGAGAATTTGTCAAGTGACAATGGCACGCTAACGCACTCACACCGGATCGCATTTTGTCACTCGTTGGCCAGCTCAAAATTCACTTTTGCCATCCGTTCGTGGGGTGAACATAGGACCCCGGCGACTGCATTTCGCGCGTAAATTTCATTACAGCTCCGAATTTTCGTTTTCGGCTTCCCTTCTCGCCCGTTTGCGCGCACATTTAACAAGACCTCACACTCCGACCCTTCCACGTCGTCGACGTCGTCGTCGTCTTGCTGGTCAACGAACTCGCACGTAACAGCCAGCTCGCGCGTAAAGTAAAAGGCTTGAATAACGTCGCCGGCGTGCGGTTAGCCATTATTCTGGCCCCGTTCCCTGCACTTCGGCACGAAAATGCTGCGCTGTACTACTACCCAGAGAACACATGGCACTCCATTAGAGATTCAGTCCACCGTAGCAGCAGCAGCAGCAGCTCATTTTTGCCCGGCTGAGGCTATCAGCCGTACAACATCGGGGAGGTCTCCAACGTTGATAACTGACGCGTAAATCTCAGCTAATGCAATTTGCACGCGCCCTGATGCACGTCGTTATGTATACATGTACACATGCTACGTACGCTGTACACTTTATATTCTCGCGCGTGTATACGGAGGTTCTCGTATAAGGGAGGTTTACGACTTGGCATTTTTTCGGGGGCTGGGATGGTTCCGGCTGCCGCCCACGTGAGCGTCCGACGTGGGCGGAGGTCAAGGGTGGGTAGGTCGACGTATGCTTGGGATGTTAAAAATTAATTGTTGCCGAGAGAGAGAGAGAGAGAGAGAGAGAGAGAGAGAGACGCCGGAGACGGGAAGTTTATTTCGTAAATTAGTCGGGGAGATAATTTTAGCTATCTGGGATGAATAAGTGATTAAGCGAACGTATTGGTTGAGGAATAATTTGGCAACGATATAGTATTGGTGTTGATCAGAATGGTTATGTTATGAATTATTTTGATGAAACAACGATATTTGTCGCATTAATGTGGGTCACTTAATTTTAATGAAAGCTAACTTATAAATACACAACAATTGGACTATTATTATGACAACAGTTATTGAGTGTGATATTTAATTTTATAACATAAATAAATTTAGTCAAAAATAGGACATTAAATATTGCCGTTTGTACAGTGTTGAACTTAAATATGAACTGTAATTCCTAATATATTTGGATACTATTAATTAACTCGGACATGAATATTGTAGCATATTCATGTACACATTTACTCGCCAAATTATTATAAATTAATACATTGCCAACCACATTTACTATTTGCTTATCAAAAACCGTCATAACAGTTTAATAAAAAGATCTAAATGACGTCCCAACGATATCGAGTAAACAGTAATTTTCTATCTGTGTAGAGAACTCTCACAATTATTGGAAAACTCAAAAAAGTTTCCGCCGCCGCCGCCGCTACAGACGAAAGCGGAAAAAGCCTGAAATAAAAAGTCAGTGTACACACAGGATGTGTCCGTATGAAAGAAACACGGAAAGCCAAAAGAGTTGTGGCACGGGGTATAAGGGAGCAAAATTTAATTAGTTCCCGCGAAGATTGAAAATAAACTTTGAAAATGAGAATATTTTACGTTTACTTGTCAAACTCGCTTTACATGAACATAATTAATGTCATACAAGATGCTGAAACTTAAAGTGAGTTTCGCTTGAACTGCGCGGGGGGCGCTGTGGGGCTATGCTAAGAGAGTGAGAGAGCGGAGAGTCATAAGGGGCGCGCATGATCCGGCAACTTTTAACTGAATTAATCCACGAAAATTTAAGATTCCCTTTTCTATCCTCTGTACCCGCCCTCCATTGACTTTGATGCCTCTAGTAATACGCGGTTGCGTATAGTAGCGCGCTCCGAGATAGATATAATAAACTCGCTGAACTTTTATGCATCGAGAGTTTGTAACGTTACTGGGTACACTTTTAATCAATGTCGCGAAGAGCCGGGAATTCACGCGAAACCGAAGCCACAGAGCCTGTCAATGAAGCTCAAAGCGTAATATTTAACGTACCCTATAACATACCCTTAATTGCGCATTTTTTCCAAACTCTTCTGCGTCCTGGGAATATTTCTCTTCTCTGCTACAACCCCTTTCTCCCCACAGCAAGGAAGGAAGAGAAGGAGGGGGCATTAACTCGGGTGGGACGATCCGGCTGGCTCGTTGGAACGCCACGACCGAGCGGAATTCAAGTAAAGTTTTGAAAATATCTCTGGGGCGTACGTAGCTCTTTTCTCCTCTGTCTACCAAGCCCATGTATATACACACACACATAAAAGAGAGTGGTCGTTCCGCCTTGTCAGCGTCCCCGAGTGCATATACGAGAGAGCGCCCTTAACCTTTTGCCGTGTGCAATTTATTTCGCCGCTTCTTAAATTTGCTTAAATTGAATTCGCCTGGCCGTCGTCCGGTGGCAACGTATGTATGTACAGGTATATGTATGTAGGTAAGGACATCGGAGACTTGGAATTCCAGGCGGGCCTTTGAATCCTCCTTTAACGTAGCGAGAGAGCGAGCGTATATATATAGCGTGCGAAGCAGTTAATTAACATCGAAATTAGTTGGGCCCGAGTTTAGCCTTAATTTATGCGATTTCTCGCGCTGTCGTATCTCTTTTAGCGACTCTACGAGGGCGCTGCAGAGTGGTAAGTCATGCATCTCATTTCGTGGGAGAGAAGGCAGAGAGACAGAGAAGAAACGGTGAGAGAGGAAAGGAAAAATTCAAGAGAGAGCAATGTGCGGTGGAGGTGAAAGAAGGAAGATGGTGTAGAAGTCCCGGACGAACTATATTTATATTACAATGAGGTGAATATTCAAGATGATGTAGTTCGAGTCGGCAGAAGACGTACAGAAACTCGCATCGCAATGCGATGACTCGCGGAAATTTATACGAGCGCGAGAGCCGAGACTACAGCGCCGGGGAAAATAGTTTTCGCCTCCTCCCCGTGTTAACGTTTTCCGGATGTGATTTTGAACTGCGTCTAGTCTTCTCCATCCGCGATGTTTCGAGTAATTAACGTAATTTACATTTTAAAGGAGAGGATTACCATTTAACAAGTTTCAGCGTTTGCTTTAGAATCGTGCCTCAGACGTTGAAGGGACATCTCGGTATACGTAAATATATACACGTAAAATATCACTCCTCGGCATTTCCTTGACGAAATAAAACACACATTTTCACATTCAAGAACAACGAGTAAGAATTTCGAAATCGCACAATAGCCGGCCGCGTTTCCTTATCTCTCTCGCGTTAAAATTTACTCCCGGAAATGTACCACCTAATTCTCTTCATAAGCAACCTCTTGCGCGCCAATCTAAAAATCGCAAAAAGTTTTCATTTTCCGCACGCTGCATACACCCCCGGCTCCTCTCCTCCACAATCTCGTCCTCGTCGTCGTCGTTGGACGCGGTATCTTCTAAGCTCGTTGTCCCGCTATCTCGGCGCGCAATCCCCTCGCAAAAACGTTCTCGCGCGCGCGCGAAGCTGTTAGCAGATTACGTACGTAAACCCCCCCTTTAAAAACCCTTATAACCGTACTACTACCCGCCGTTCTCTTCTCGTCCTATACCCGAAAATCCAGCGCTAGAGAGACAGAGCAAAAGAGAGGGAGAGGGACAACCGCACGACTAGTCTGCCGGCCAGTTATTAACAAGTAGTCCGGCCGGGCCATTGTCGGGCGATACTAGAGAGAAAGAGAGAGAGAGGGTGAGGGAAGAGTTGAACCCGCTGTGGGGGGATGGTCCTCGGGTTGGCACGATCTTTGACTCGACCGTCTGGGTAACAGTGTCTCCCTCTCTCTCTTTTCTGCTCTCTCTCTCTCTCTCTCCCTCGCTGTTCGTTCGGTACTCTTGCAGCACACGTAGGGAAGTTCCCTCGTCGGTCGGCGACCAACTCGCTCGCGCCAGTCCCCTAATTACGCGGATTTCACGACGAGCTTGCACAAGAGCGAGCGAGCTCTGTACGTGCAGACGTACTTGTGTGTATATGTGGCAAGTGCGTTTATGTGTGTTTGCAGGTCGGTAGGGGAAAGAGGTATAGGGCCCCCCAGACGACTCGCGTATGTAGTTCACGTATATACATACGAATGCGGTTTTGCGGATGAGGTATATGAGGGAGGCGCTGAAACTTTGGCCTCGATTTCCAAACCCGCTCGAGCGCGTCTTTTTGGAAAATCCCGAAACGTGCTGCTCTCTCTCCAAAGTCGAATTATTTCGTGGTAGGAATGCGCTCGTTAAGGGGCAAAGTATTATGGCCGGTAATTATGCGCAGGAGCCATTGTTTATACTACACGCGTAAACTAACGACGAGCGTAAAGCAAGGAGGAGAAGAAGAAGAAGAAGAAGAAGCGAAAGCGCAGAAGGGAAAATATACGCGAGCGCCGCGGTATTTGTACGCGAAACGAAGCCATAGATTCTCCGGCCCACGCTGCTCCTGCCTTGCTGAAAGGCGTGAAATATTTAGGAAGCAGGGGAGAGGGGGGCATCCTTAAATAACGAGGGATTCTCCGGATGACTTCTCTCCATTAGCCGTGTAATTAGCGAGACTTTTCCAATCTCGCGAGTTCGAGAGCGCTTATATATATATATATACACACACAGCTGCAGCTGCACGCGCGCGCGGAGAAAGTAGGTCTAATGACGTTTGCCGCGTGAAAGAAGTTTTTCTTCCCGACCTTACAGCTTTCTCTCTCGCTCCCTCTCGGTCGAGCGCATCCACGTGTGCGCGAGAAAGGAAAATACACGAGGCAGCGAGCGAGCGAGCCAGCGAGAACGAAATTTAATTTTCCGGCTCGAAATTAAAATGTACAATTTTTACGCTAAAGCCCCTTGGGCGCGGCGACTCTACAGACGGCTAGGGCGAGGGAGAGTGAGAGAAAGCGGAATGACGGATGAGGTCCGCATGAAAATCCCTCTTTCGCTCGAGATTCCGCGAGAGGACTCTCTCTCTCTCTCTCTCGCTCGCTCGTTCTGGCTCTCATGGACGATGCAAAACTCATTTTCGAGGTAATTAAGAATTTAGCCTGCCACTGCCGCCCAACTTGTCCCTCGCCTCGTTGTACGCGTCGCACGTATCCTCGTATGTGTGTTTGTACGCGGGCATCCTACCTACCACACACATGTGTGTGCATGTGTGCGTCTCTCGAGCAGCACCGGCGGTTGAATATCTTAACCAGCGACGCGCGCGAGTGTTTATTTTAAGAGAATGCAAGCGCGTCGAGTGAGTCTTCGAGCTAGCTCATACCGTCTGTCTGTGCGCGCGTCTCTCTCTGCATATTCGCTCTTTCGCGCGTACTCTCTCTCTCTCTCTGTGTCAATTTCGCGGGGCTATGATTTCATTATGAAGATTCGGGGCTGATGTTTGTAGAGCACCTCAGCTATTGGCCAATTTGGTTCTGCGGGTGCATGTGCGTTTTATATTATTTTCTCGAAAGGAAGAATCAGAGAAACGTGATTTTCGAGAATTATTGAGTTTACTGGCATTTGATGAAAGCATAATAAAGTTATTGCATACAATATTATACGATATTTAATGTGTAATATAATTTTTGTACGGTTGTATTATGAGAGGATTTTAATTTCATTCTTTATTAATGATTAACAATTCACGTCGCTAAATTTGAATCTCACAAATTTTATCGATTTTATTTATGATGCCGCGACAGCCAGATGTCCCAATATTAAATTACAAAGTGTAGAAATTTTATTAATGAGATTTATTATTTAAAATTAATGAGACTTAATTTTTTCATATAATTATTACTGCGACATTAAATACTTTAAAAATTTGAAACATTAAAAATTCACCACTCGTACAATGTATCCCCACATTTTCTACAATTCGAATGATTACCACGAATATCATTATATCGTGCATTCAATTTCCGTGGCCTGGTTATCCCGATAACAGCAAGACAAGCCGCTCGGTAATCCAATCAAAAACCTCCCCCCTCCGCTTTGTTCATTCATCCTGTCCGTACTCTCTCTCGTTTCGAAAATGTCCTCCAAGCTCACAGTCACACACACACATACACATCGGTCGTCGGCCCCTGAACTTTTGACTGACGCGTCTGGCCGAAATTGCCGTTACTACTCGTCGCGAATCGACTGCAGCAGCAGAGAGAACAGAGAGCAAATCAATGCCACGCGCGGCCGAGAGAGAAATCGCCGCCGAATTGGCACTCTCCAACGACGGCGCAGAGTAGGGAGAGGGGGTTACACCTGTAATCCATTGGCAAAGCGCGCGGCAGTCCATTGTCCCGGCCGAAATCGCGGACGAATGGGCCGCAGAAATCGCTGCCCCGCCGCGTGTCCCTCTCTTCCTCTCTTTGTCTCTCGTGCTCGTGCACGCGGAGGTTCAAAGCGGGAAAGAGAGAGAGAGAGAGTGTGTATAGATATATATATACGGAAATTTTCGAGCCGCGGTAAAACGCGGCTCTCTGTCTCTCGTTTACCGAGGAGAGCTTCTCTCTGTGTGTATGTGTGTGTGTGTGTGTGTGTGTGTGCATTGCTTGAACGCGAGCGTTTTTTTGTCGAGTAGTTTTGTGTGTAGCCGACGGTCAAAGCTGGCGATGGTATATAGCCACCCGCTACGGCTGCCACTCAATTTTATCGATGAAAGGCTCGCTGATTCGCGGAGAGGGTTAAGCGGACCGAGGAGATGTATGGCTC
>JAPYZO010001435.1:0-21700 GCA_030522905.1 Torymus flavipes
TTGTATCTCTTGTATTATTATTCGTCATCTTGTCCGGAGAAATCTAATAAAGGAACCAAGGCGAAATAAAAAAGTTCTTGTTATTCTCGTAAACGACTTGCTATTTTTTCGAGCAACTGTTTTTTATAATAAAATTTCTTGTTAAGGGTTTATTTTAATAAAAACGGTTGTATGTGAACGTAATTAAAATTAAATAGTTGACAAAGCTCTAGATGTCGAATTAATATATCTTTGTTTAGTTTCCCTTATGACATATACTATTTACTCGGAGTAAAGTTCTATAACGACTAATGCTACACCTTATAGCTAAGTCTTGAGCATGCATCTGTACATATATTTACTAATAACAAAATGATCCATTTCGGGGCTAATAACAAAATGATCCATTTCGGGGCTTTGACGAAACTTTGTATTTTTCTTGATATTCTAGTAACTACAGTTATAATTATCTTGCAAATTATGCATTAATTTAATAAAAGTTTATTTTTATTTTTATAAAACTCATGTACCAATTCATTGGCAGACATTTTTTAAATGTTTTTTCATCAAAATTATTTATTGGGCGTTCTAGTATCTGGAATAATTTGCTGCGATAAAAAATTAACTATATATATTATAGGGGTCTTTAATATTTTCGTAAGCCTATTTTCTACAAACTGCATTTATGCTAGTTCTCGATAATTTGTGACTAATTCATTAAATACGATCATCCTAAAAGAAATATTAATTATATTATACATACGTATGCAACAATATCTTTCATAAGGTCGAAGAAAAAAACGGACTAAAAAACTATAAGTAATTAAAATTTTCTATACTCAAATTGATACTCAAGTATTTGTCTGTGGAATCACTGAATTTAAAATTATTTTACAAGCATAATGTAATTATATTTAAAACATAATTTAAAATCTAATATAGAGCGTGTGGGAAAGTAGATAGACGTGCGGGAATGTAAACATTTCCGCATGCTTATCTACTTTCCAAAATCAAGTATAACCATCAAATTGCCACCTGGGCAAAAGCTACTGATCACCGCAGGATTCGTACTTGGCCGATAATCCATGCCGTCGGGATCAGCATTCACGCGTCATAGAACACTATTGGATTATATATGACCATCAGATATGCGTTCCTGTAAACGCGTACGTCTGTAATTACAGCTTTGGAAGATTCTCGACTCGGATCTGGTAGATCTTTAGCTATTTAAACTATAATCAAAAGAATATTAAAAAATTACGTTTTTATGATTACCTATGATGACTGAATATATAGCTATCACAACAATGTTTTGTTTCCTCTTAGAAGAAGTATATGGTATAAATGTAGTATCCGTTCAAAATATGTTTTAAAAAAACGCTGCCAATTCATTTGCAAACTTATGTATTCATTTATACTAGTGTTAATTTTTAATGCCTATGATACAGGTCTACAACGAAAAGAAAACGTTTTCTCATGTATTTTGTTGCGATGAATCCATGTCTGAAGTAAACATAAGAATTTTTCGAGCCCGATTTTCTTTAAATATCGTTTTACTATCGGGAAACCCTAGACACCATCGTTTACCTGCAGGTAAAAGCATAAAGTAATAGTAACTCGATAGCAATCTTAATTACCTTAGTTAGTTGTTCTAGAATAATAAAATATTTTGTTCTTTCTTTTTTTGGATACTTTATAGAGATTTGTTTGTAATAATAAAAAACGTGCTCATATTGAATCTCACATAAGATCATTCACATTGAATAAACAATGACTATCATAATATTGAATGTACGTTTTAATAAGTAAAAAATGCCAAGTTTGAAATAATTAGGAAATTCAGTTTTTGGAAAACCAATACATTACATATATACAATCAATATAATGTAGCATACTAATCTGGTTTAAAAAAATACAATTTTTAAACTATTTAGATAACAATCGATTTTTAATATATGTATACACATGTACATTCACTAATGTACTTCAAAATTGTAACCCTACAGAACGCCATTACGTTATATATATCCAGAATTAAACTTATCCATATAATTAATCTAGAATTACGATCAACAATGAATCGACAAGTATTGTTTTCTTCTTTTACACGTTAATTTTCAGAAAAGTCTCTCTTATTACAGATATTTTCAAATTCTAGCGTGATGGTGCAGCTCTGCCCGCCAATTTCACCTAAGGAAACCGATGATACGGGGATATGAAAATCAGATCTCTAGTACATAAAATACTTCTTTTTTTTCTGCGCCTGTGTCAAGTATTTGCTGATGATAATTTGATTTCAACGATACGTTCTATTGTTAAAGTTGTTAGATTTATGGAAGTTTATGGCATACATACACACCTTAAGTTTGAAATAAAATAATATATACATTTGTTGACAAATAATTTATTTTATACAACGAAAACCATAGTCTGATATTATCTAAAGATATGTACATTTTTTTTAAATATTTACATTACAGTACATTTGTTTACACGTACACATCTGTGGAACGTCACATACACATATACACGATTAATATACTTTTAAATTAGTAAGCGAACTTGTAACAAAAAATATTCTTATTTACATAGCCAAGAATTCGATTAAAAACTGAACAAATCAATAACAGTTTAACTTACACTATAGCTTATTAATTGTTGTATGACAATTTTTGAAGTGCCTTTTTCTGGAGTAGCTTCGATTGGTTTTAAAATTACATTCAACGCAATAAAACGTAGAGGACGGCTTACATGTTTCTGCAATATGACTGTACACGTTTATATATGCAGGATTGAAAAATTCATTGCAGTTTGAACACTTATAAATATATTGAGATCCGCAATCCTGACATTTCATAGAAACTCTTCTATTGGTCGGCATTGCCTTGTCGCATTCTGAACAAAATCGATCGATAAAACTGCGAATAGCTACAAATATTCTTATTTTCTTAATATATTCTATTATTTGAATTATATTATAAAAGTATATAGCTCTTTTGCCAAAAAAATAATTTTATATAGGTAAAAGTGTACACGATTTTTCAAAATGAAAAGAATTCTTTGTAAATTATAGTATAAATTGCTTTTACCTCTATTGTGATGTTTTACTTCAGTGAACTTAGTATCCATACAATGATTTGGCAATTCTACAATTCAAAAATATTATTATATCAATGTTTATCACTTTTTAATAACTTCAGATTGCTTGGACAAAGTTTAATTATTTTTCTACTTTTTTACGTACCAATTTCATTTTCCAACATTTTAACAATTGTTTTCGTTCCTTTGGATAAAACATTTTGGTGTACACTTTCTTTTTTTATTAATCTGCGTTTTAAAATTGTCTTTGATTTATCAGATAGATTACGTTTGTTCGTCATTCGGCTCTTAAAGATTTTTATCGTCTTCTCGTTAAACATCGCCTTATCTTTTAAAGCAATTGTGCCACTAGTAGTAGATTCAGCAATATCTTTGTCTAGAACAATAATATTTGTATAGTCATGATTTGTTTCACTCGCAAAAAACAAAATATATACTTACTTATATTGCTAAACACCCCTTCAAATGATAAAATTGCAGGTTTTATAGGTTTCCACAATTCGCTTTGGTAACTTTCATTTGTACTGTCATTAATACAATCTACTATTTTGCGATCAGTGAAAGATTCGGAGCCTGAAATATATAATGCGAATAATAACGAACTTTAAAAAACTATATTTTTCTTATTTTTCTTCACCGACCATTATAAATGTATGAAAATTGCATGGAGAAAAATATTTATTACACTCATCATTTGTTATTTCTACTTTCAAAATAAATAGTAATTTCGATGATTTTTGTAAAATATTGGACAGGTATATTGTGAGATTTCCTTTCAGCAGTCCATGATAAGTTATTATAAAAGCGGAATTTAAACACAAATTTTTCCCATGTAATTCTCAGAAAGTAAATATGTCCATTTGACAAAACTAACTTGTACTCGTCGCATTGGAGTCACTGGTATAAGACTCCATTTCAAGCGTTAGAGGTACGGTATTATATGAATTTTCTATATCAGTTTGTCCGAGTGTATTAACAGTACCATAAAAATCATCTTCGGTTGTGTATGGTATATTATTACTACCTACAAAATACATGACACATGGTTTACAAATGCGTGAGAGACAATTCTTATTTTACTATCCGATGTTCAATAATATCATAATATAGTAAAATTTGTGTTCGAATATACATATATTAATTAACCATTTACATACTACTTAAATCAAATAATGTATCTTGTTGGTAAATATAATCAATCCTTGGATGGTAATTATTAAATCCTTGTAAAATTGTAACTAAAAAATTTAAATTAATTTTTATACATAATCATATACAACGATTGAAAAAGTTATGTTAAAAAAATGATAAGAAAAATGATTCTTTTACTTGAAGGGTTATTTTCGATTAACGATTCTATCTCATCCAAATTTAAGTCCAATACTGTACCAAAACTGCTTGTTGATTCCTCGTTGCAGTCTGCAATTGACACTACAAGTCACGATATAAACTCAAAATTGAATTTAATGATTATATTAAAATATCACTTGCCTGTTGGTTCTTTGTATTTATGAATAGCATTATTTTGAAGATTGTCATTGCAGTAATCGCCATAAGAATCTGATATATAATTACTTGCCATTGCGATTGTAAGTTTAATTTTAGTTTAAAAAGTTTTTTCTGGTGTTATTCACTTACTTATAGTCTATACTTCGTCATCTATAATTACTAATGCCTTTCTTGCAGAGCTGAGTTTGTAATGATATTTAATATTCTGGTTTTTACGAAATGAATTAAATCTCATATAAATAAATAATATAATTTTAATTAATATAATTATTATTCTACTTATTTAATGTCATACTGCCAAAACTTTTTTAGCCTGATTTTTCCGAGTATTAGAAAGCAAACATTCAGTTAATCATGCAACCTACCAATACTGCATGGATTACAGTTATGAACGTACTGGTGAGTAGATATATGTAAACAAAGGTTTGATGGTTACAGCCTAGCTCATCTAATGTGTTTACTCAATCAGATGATTAAGACATTATACAAACAATTGTGTATTATTAAACTTATTCTTAAACTATATAATAAACAAAATGGACGAGCTGTGTCATCTGGTTTCACAAGCTATAGTATTTTACATTTCGAGAAACTTCCTCGAATAACATCTCATTCCGAACTGCAATCTTATATTCTGTGCCTTTTCCGATTACATAATTTTTACTATATAAGACATAAGAAAATAAATCTTAAAATAATAATTTTAGTATTAATTTTTCGTTGAAAAATAAAAGTTAAATTTAACATTTTTTTGGTGATATTCTATATATCTCATAGTGGAAAATTCTCAGCGCATTTATTAATTTTCAATTCTTCGTTATTAGAATACTAAAAACACTGTGATAAATAATGTAAATGTTTTGCCATACTTTTGAGGTATTGGGACATTACTACTGTGAATTAAGAATTATAAAGATGACCGTTATATTGGGTACCATTTTTTAAGGATGGCAAAAACCACCAATATAGAGAGTCCGACAAGAATTGTTTTCTTCTTTTACACGCTCATTGGCAAAAAAGTTTCTTTTAATACAGCTATTTTGAAATTCTATAGCGTGATGGAGCAGCTACGTGCCCAGCAATTTTGGCTAAGGAGGCCGAAGAGTTGGCAATATGAAAATGAAATCTCTGAAGTATTATTAACAATTATTTTTCACCATACCTTGGCCGAAAGTGCCACTTTCGCTACTCCCTGCTAAAAAACGCGAATGTGGTATTTTCGGCCCGGATATGGCGAAAAATAGTACGCAACACGGAAGTAAAATTGTCCTAGTTTTTTCCTCCCTAGATCCTTATAATATATTATTTTCTGCGCCTGTATAGAGTATTTGCTGATAATAATTTGATTTTAACGATCCGTTCCATTGTTAGTGTTTTTTTTTTATTTATTTAAGCAATTTTAACTTTTTTATATAAAGTTATTTTGCATTACAGAGATGTGTTTAATATACAATACATATTTTTATAAACAAAGGATAACGAGTATACAAATTTAGCATATATTACATGTCTAGATTTGAAGATTACAGCTCTTTAAGAATGAGTGTAACGCGGTACAAAGTGAGGTAGATGGATTCACTAACAAAGTGACGCATGAAAGTGGGAGGAACATTTTGAGTTTTCTTAGATTTTTGATGAATGGTATACGTTGTTGATCGAAGAGAGAACACTGCCATATAATATGATCGATATCTTGGTTTTCGTAGCCACAATCACAGTGTGAATTTTCTTTTAGGCCGATGCGGGCCAGTGAAGAAGCAAGGTTATAGTGCCCTGCTCTGCATCTGTTAATAATGGAGATGATTTCCCGTGGTAAATTGTTTTTTACAAACCAGGGTTTGGAGCTGTCATTGTAATAATCTATAAAATATAGTTTACCTTTAGTTAAACCTTCAGATTTAACAATTTCTGAGGTGTTATCAATTGCCTCTCTTTTTAATGATTCTTTGAAGTCAGTATATGGATTGTTAGTGTTGTTGGCTTTATATAGAAATATTTATGACATACCTACACTTAGTAAGTTGGAAATAAATAACATGTTTATTTGTTTAGAAACTAATTTATTTTATGCAACGAATTATACCATACTCTAATATAATCATAAGCAATGTACATTTTTTTAAATATTTACATAACAATATGTTATAACACCTACATATAACCTATCTGTATAAATGTCATACACATATAAAATCAATATACTTTTGACATATAGTTAGAAAACTTGTTAAATAAATTTTCTTATTTCCCTTTGCAAGCATTCGATTAAAACTAAATAAATGCCATTATTGTTTAACTTACACTAACGCTTTTTAATTGATCAATGTTTTTGATGAGTCATGTAGTGATTCATTCTGTAGAATCGTCGATTGGTTTTATAATTACATTCAACGCAATAAAACGTAGAGGGCGGCTTACATCCTCTTAGAATATGAGAGTACACTTTTGCATGTACAGGATTGAGAAATTCATTGCAGATTGAACACTTAAAAATAGATTGAGATCCGCAATCCTGACATTTTATAGAACTTCTTTTTTTTGTCGGTATTGCCGTGTCGCATTCGGAACAAAATAGATCGATAAAACTGCCAATAGCTACAAATATTCTTATTTTCTTAATATACTCTATTATTTAAATTATATTATAAAAGTATATAGCTCTTTTGCCAAAACAATAATTTTATGTAGGTAAAAGTGTACACAATTTTTCAAAATGGAAAGAATTCTTTGTAAATTATAGTATAAATTGTTTTTACCTGTATTGTGATTTTTTACTTCAGTGAACTTAGTATCCATAAAATGATTTGACAATTCTACAATTCAAAAATATTATTATATCAATGTTTATCACTTTTTAATAACTTCAGTTTGCTCTGCCAAATTTGAATCATTCTCATAGTTTTACTTTTTACGTACCAATTTCATTTTTCGACCCTTTATTAACAATGGTTTTTGTTGTTCTGTATAAAGCATTTTGACATGTACTGTCACTTTTTAATCTATGTTTTAAAATGGTCTTTGATTTATTAGATAGATTACTTTTCTTCGATGTCTTGCTCTTACTTGTATGGGTCTTCTCGTTATATTTCTTCGTCTTATCTTTTGATGTAAGACTAGTAGTGTCAACAATATCGTCGTCTAAAATAATAATTTTTGTATTACATTTACATTACTTAGTCCATTCAATATTTCAAGAAATACAAAATGTACTTACTACTCTTTTTAAAAATTCCTTCAAATGTTAAAACTGCAGATTTTGTAGATTTCCATTTTTCGCTTTGGTGACTTGTATTTGTACTGTCATTACTATAATCTACCATTTCACAATCAGTCGAAGATTCAGTTCCTAAAATATACAATGCGAATGATAAGGAAAATTGAACAACTATTTTTCTTATTTGTCTTGCCAGACCACTAAATATGTACGATTACAACATAGAGAACAATTTTTATAGAAACTTTAATTTTTTTTTGTAAAAAAATTGAATGCTTTTCACAGTAGTAGGTACTGAGACACTCTCATTATTTGTCATTTTTATTTTGTAAATAGTAATTTTTATGCTTTTCGTAGCAAATATATCACTGGTATTGTGATACCCTAGTGAAAAATCTCACGTGAGGTTCTGCTCCGGATGCTGGTAAAAACTTATCTGAATTAAAAATCAGTTTTGTCTGTATTGCCGGCCGCCTACTAGGCTGTTTTACCCCCCAGATGAACTCAAAAATACAGGTTTTGAAGCGTTTTAAAGCATTTTAGACAATTTTCTAATTTTCCAACTTTGATACATGAAATCTCATGTGAGATTTCACGTGAGATTTTTCACTAGGGTATTTTGTTTCAGCAGTCGTAATAAGTTATTATATGTATTTAGAAAGTATAGTTTGCCGCACGTAAATCATAAATATTACAATTGTAAATATTATTCTTATAAACATGTAGAATTTAAAACAAAAAAAATTTTATACGTAATTGTCAGGAAATAGATATGTTGATTGTCATAACTAACTTGAACTGGTAGTCTCCGTTTGAAGCGATAGAGTTTCGGTTATACATGAATTTTCTACATAAGTTTGTCTGGATGTATTATCATTACCATAAGAATCACCTTCTTTTGTCCATGATAGATTACTACCTAAAATACATGGTACAACGTTTACAAACATATGAGAAAAAAATTGTTATTTTATGATACGCCGCTCAATAATATTAAAATACAATAAAATTTGTATTTATATTCAATTAATTAAATATTTACGTACTACTGAAATCAATGTAATCAATCCTTGGACGGTAATTATTAAATCCTTGTAAAATTGTAACTAAAAAATTTTAATTATTTTTATACATAATCATATACAACGAATGAAAACGTTATTTTAAAAAATTGATAAGAAAAATAATTCTTTTACTTGAAGGGTGATTTTCGACTAACGATTCTATCTCATCACAATTTAAGTCACTTATTATATCTAGCTTTTCTTCGAGTACATCTTGCAATACGACTGTATCAAAACTGCTTGTTGATTCCTCGTTGCAGTCTGCAATTGACACTGCAAGTCACGATATCAGCTCAAAATTGAATTTAACGATTATTTTAAAATATCACTTGCCTGTTGGTTCTTTGTATTTATGAATGGCATTATTTTGAAGATTTTCATTGCAGTAATCGCCATAAGAATCTGATATATAATAACTTGCCATTGCGATTGTAAGTTTAATTTCAGTTTAAAAAGTTTTTCTGGTGTTATTCACTTACTTATAGTCTATACTTCGTCATTTATAATTACTAATGAAAATTGTGATCTCAGATATAATCGTTCTTCTCACTTGCCATTGCGATCGTCAGTTTAACTTCGGTAAAAGTTATTATCACCTATAAAATTATACAACGTACTTCGTGAAAACCATATTCTGGTTGTTGATTGTTACAAAATATGAGAAATCTGCATAAAAATCAATAATGTAATTGTAATAATTATTCAAATTACATTACTCAATTTTAAGTTGTAAAAAAACTATAGTAAGACGTTTCTCCGCAAAGATTAATAGTTAGCAAAGTTACTACTGAACTAAATGACTACAAGAAATGAAAATCTCTGGCACTATATATATTGATATCAATTTGAATTGTAAGTAATAATAGTTCACTGTAGGTATATTTAACATCCATATAAACAAAGCGTCTGTTTTCTTACAGCCCTCAAACATGTTTACAATTAGACAACTTGAGTTATTAATTGAAATTATAGTTTCGTTGAACAGATTGCGTTAATATCTGAATGGTACAATCTATAAAAAAAATTTAGAATATAGTGTAGACTGTCATGTTCTCAATTTGCCAATCAATGTGCATTCGCCGTTGAATCCTAAATTCAAAAATCGCGCTTTTTTCGACAGCGCATTGCGCGCTCCCTTTATTATACTTCTCCTACGTACCGCGCGTGGCGCCTATGTTGCTTTTGTTTGAAATATTCGAAAATCCGTTTCTCGCCCGTCGCGGGCCGCGGCTCGCGCGCAGTTGCTGTGCTGTCAGTTTTGTCGCGCAGTTCCCCTCCAAAAACGCGAGCGGCATGAGTAGGTTACTGGAGCCACATGATAATTAAACAAAGGAAGAAAAAGTTTGTTCCAGGCTCTACAATGAGATCGTGATAGTGAGTGAATTTACTTAGTGGATATAACATCGCGCGAAAATGGCAGCGAGAAGAAGTAGAAACCGACGATTTTCGTCGTCCCGCAGGTCCAGCTTCGGGATCCTGGCCGATAACACAGACATCGTCGACAACGGTAAGTCCTTGCTATTAATTTTATTTACGTGGATTCATCAATTATTCTTTGTAGTTCAAAAATTTTATACTTAGTTTTATGTTGTTATATACTTTTCGAGTCATGTGTGCTATTTACAACAGCTACCTGTTGCATCTGTACTGATCAGTGCAAATAATTATTTTTGGGATACACAATTTTTTAAGCATTATTATTTTTATATCTAGAAACTTTTAGTTTTTAAAATAAACAATTGATTAATTATCATGACATATTGCAGATGATCCTCTGTGGTACAACAAATCAATTATTAGGCCTTCAACATCTTTTACCATGGCAAAAGATGCAACCTCTGTATTGAATGGTGATTCGACTGTTAATGTATCTCAGATGTCCGACAACTGGTTTGAGAATTTAACGCAATCAGAGAATTCTAAAATAATACAGGGAACAGTGAAAAAAAATATTAGTAATCGCTTAACTAATGGTAATAAGGTTTACTTTAATATAAATATATCTATAAACTTTGTTTTAAAACAACAACCAAATTTGGTCTATTTATTTATTTTTAATTATTGATAGAATTTATGAGAAATACAAGTATTGAACCTATTTTTATATAATATTTGTGTATCAAATTCACTTCTTTCATATTTTTGTGAAAACCAAATAATGAATTTTGTAAAATAATCTAAATTATTTAAAGTAACGATAGTTTAAATTTACAGAACAAAATAATGCTAAATTTGTGGAGCCAAGCACGGAATCAGAAAGTGAACATGAATCTCAAAAGAAACGAGCAAAATTTAAATTAAGTCAAAAAAGTAAAAATAATAAAACTGTTGATAAAAGTAATGCTTTTCTAAAAGCACTAGAAAAAACCACTGATTCGCATACAAGAAACATAACAAATGTACATACGTCCGATGTAAATGATAGTGAATCAAATACTGATGATTCAAGAACGATTAAAAAGTTAAGACCAAGATTTGTTGGGAATAAGAAGCCTTCAAAAGAAATAACCAATAATTTTGATGATGTGTTGTACAGTGATAGTGCATCTGAGAGGATTGGAACTAATTCATCTATGAAAAGAAGGAGTACTATAAATAATACGACTAGTTACACTCCTGAAAAAATCCGTAAAGTTGCAGAACATAACTCAGATATTCATTCCAATGCTCATTATTCCGTCAACAAAACTAAAGATAACATAACTACATCTATTACAGAAATATTAAAAAATAAAAGTGCAAATAAAACATTAATTGAAACATCAAGGAAATCACTACGTAACAGAACGATTGATAATACTGCAATGAATCCACCTGAATTAAATTTATCAAATGAATCTGCAAATACTACAGTAACAAATTCTGCAAAAAAAGAATCCTCTACTAAAAGCAAGTCAGAGACACCATCGAAAGCTCGAACCTCAACTAGATTATCCCAAAGAAAATATACAAATAGAAATATAGAATCTGATGAATCTATGAACAGAAGTTCTAATTCAATTGTAAGCGAACTGCGCAAACAGCGGCCACTTCTACTCTCTCAAAAAAACAAAAGTAAAACTGATGAAAATTTATTTGATTCTGCTTTAGAATCTGGAAACCATTCCGTATGTATATATAACTATTATAAATATTTCAGATGTTAGAAAATTTATTTTATTTATTTTTGATAATTTAAATATAATTTTTTTATTTATTTCTATAAAACAGAAAAATAAATCAACAACACATACGTCAACAAGAATTTCAGAAAGGAATGGACTAGGAAGAAATAATGAAGATGAAGTTCATAAAAATGACTTTCAAGCAAATGCCAGTGACAGTGAAAGTTCCTCAATCCCTAAAAACATAAGAAGAACAAGATCTCACTCTATGTTCAATCAAAATAAATCTGAAGACGAATCAGAAGAAATTAATGGAATTCAAAATGAAACTGGAACTGAAAAAATACAAAATAAAGAAGAAACGTCAAAATTACAAACTATACCCACAAAGAATCATGAAAATACCTTAAATATTTCAAAAACTGAGAAAGAGAAATCAAAGGTAAATTTTTCTGTAAATTTCGTATTTTTTTAAAATAATTAATAACAATTTGTATTAAATATTTTTAATATTTATTCAAGAGTATTATTATAAATGAAAAATCTCAAAGGCACTCTAAAAGACAGACACTAGGTCTTACAATAAATAATTCGAAAAACATTTCTAAGCTTTCTAATAAATCTGCACGTAATAAAACCAACAACAGTTTAGAAGTAGTAAAATCTGTAAATGGTGAAAATATTGTCAACAACAGTGAAGAAAGTATTGAAATGGAAAATCTTGAATCAAGCAAAACAGAATCTCGTGAGAATTTGAATAAATCAAATACAGCACCATTATCTAAAAGAAGTAAAACTTCAGGTATTGAGAATGGTTATGATGAAGTTCCATTTAATGAAAATTCAGTTAACGAAATTTCTAAGGTTAATAAGTTTAATATTTTAAAATATATCAAATACATATTATTAATATTTAATAAATTCATTTAATATTAATTGTTTATACAGAATAAGACTATTGAAAAGAGCCTGAAAGCTTCACGAAAGAGTAGAGTAAGTAAAATGTTGAATAATTCAAAATCTTCATCTAAACCAACAAATCATCACTCATTAAATGGTTCTTCAAATATAAAATCTACTATATGGGAAAAGTCACATCATAGTCAACAAGATGAAAATGAAGAAGGAGATAGTAGAAACAGTAATGAAGAAAATGAGGATGAAGGTGAAAGTTCTTCAATACCCAAGCACATCAGAAGAACGAGATCACGATTGTTTCAAAAATCCGAATATGAAGAGGAAAATGAAAACGATCCCAATGAAATTTTGGACGTTGTAAATACATCATCTCCGGTAGATAAATCTATATCTTGCCATAAAACTAAATTAATTTTTAAGCTTCTCTAAGACGAACTGTAACAACTATATCATTTCATATTCAATAATTTTATTTTTACAGGAAAAACGTCGAAGAACAAACGTATCTCTAGCCAGAAAAAGTGCCAATCAAAATCTATCGACGCGCAATGGTGATCCATCCGGAACAGAAGAAAACCACAAAATTGTTGGACTCAAAATAACGAGAATTGAAACAATCAGTGGCAAATTGTTTGAACCGACCGAAAAATCGATGCAGTCTAATGCTGGAAATGTATCGTTGGATAAAGGCAAAACTGTTAAAAGTTTGGGAAACAAGAGTAAAACTGCCAGGAGTTCGGTAAATAAGAGCGAAAGTCTTAGGAGTTCGGTAAACACTACTGACGAAACTAATAAGTCTTTTAATAACCCAAAGATACCAATTGTTGAAACGGATAACGGAAGCATAAAGTCTGTTGAAACGTCCAGCGATGGATCGGCTGCAGTCGGAGTAAGTTGACAATAATTGCACATAATTAATGCAAATTAATTTTTCGTTACCAAATTCAATCAATTCTTATAAAAAAAAACTCATTCGTTCACAGTCAACAGAAATAAAACCAGCTACTCCACCTCGACAAAATCTAATACACAATACATCAGGCCAGTTTAGTGACGATCTACTTCACACACCAAATCCAGCTCAATCGACTCTCATAATGAACGGCAAACCAGTGACACGTATTACGCAGTTCTCTTTCCGGAACAATAGCATCATCGACGAGGAGGCTGCAGCGTCCACCTCAACTTCGCAGTCGCGCTCGGTGTCGCCGCCATCGCTCCCACCCTCCAAGGAAGACGTGCGGAAAAAGAATGTGGCTAGCCTTAAGCCCCTGCAAGAAGAGGAAGAGGACTTTCAGATAGACGTGATGAACAATAGCGACGACACGAGCCAGGAACACCTAATCTCGAGACGACCCGAGGATATACCCCCGGAAAGCGAGGCGGAGCACTCGAGGTTGACGAAGAAATCAACGGCTGTGAGCGAGAACTCGACAAGGAAGGATGGGTCTAAGGTAAAGATTAGTTCCACAAAGAAGGATGGTTCTCAGATGAAGAAGATTTCGGTGAGGGTGGAGAGGTCTGTTATGACGGATGGTTCAATCAGAAAGGATGAGTCTTCACTGAAGGAAACCTCAATGGGGAATGATGAGCCTGCACTGAAGCAAACCTCGATCATGAATAAATCTGCACTGAATAAGACCTCGATGATGAATAAGTCTGCAATGAACGATAGTTTGACGAGGAAGGGTAAATCTGCAGTGAAGAATAGTTCAGTAAAGATGGATAAACCTGCAGGGAACGATAATGCGACGAGAAAGGATAAATCGTCAGTAAAAAATAGTTCTGTGCAGAAGGAAAAGCCTGCAATAAAAGAGATCTATAAGAAAAAACTTAAATCTACGCAGAAAAATAATCTTTTGTCGTATTTTGGTACTAAGTAAGTATATCCTTGAATATCAGTAATTTTATGCTTACTTCAGTACATTTCGATACTAGTGCGATAAAAATCTTATTTATCACATGTATCGAACATTATATTTTAATGATCCGTGCGATAAGTGGCACTCATGGCACAAAGTAGGAATGAATTTTTTTTAACGCATTGCTTGCAACAAGTACAGAAAAAAAAACATTTGAATTGCTACAAATCGTTTCTTGTTTGTTTTATAATTTTAGTATTATCTATCAACTTTAACAATGCATAATCGGTTTTTTAATGAAATTTATTTATTTCTTTATCAACGGTACAATCAAAAAATTTACAATATTCCATATTTCAAGAATTAAATATATAATCAAACCAAAAGCCATGTACTATCAACCTATACTTTATAAATTAAACAAAAATACCATAGGGTAACCTATAAACTTCACTTCTAGGTCGCAGAGCTCAGAAGGCTCACTGGATCCGTCGACGATGTCTGAGGAAGACTGGGCGAAGCTAAAGAAAAAAACGGACGCAATGAAAAAGAAGATCGAAAAGCGCATGGACGAAGAGGAGAGACTCAAGCAAGAAGAAGCACAGAAAAAAGCGCGTCTTGACGCCCAACTGAAACGCGTGTTGGCCCAGCAAGAAGCTGAACGTCGTCGCAAGCAGAAAAAACCCATCGATCCTGCGTTTTACGTTAACGGTGCGGTGTATAAGCCTCCAAAACTCCCTCGGCCAAAAAGCTGGGCGACCGACCGTCTGTACCGGTACCTCTGGAAGTGCCTGGAACCACATTACGGTCACCGCGCACGCGTCAAGTCCGAGCAATTCGTCCTCAAGCTCGCCGACCTTGCGGGGAAGATAGAGAAGCGTAATAAGTACGTGAATTACAGTGCAGAGCTCGACGAGGTACATCGCATAATGGCTAAACTGAACATCATCAAGACGAGGTACGATTTTCATCGATTCTGCAGCGACTACATGCCCTACAGCTTTAGGATCAAAGCTGTGCCGATGATGCTGCCGGGGAACGTGAGAAATATCCCATACGATCCCGACCTCGTGAACAAACCTATCCTCGAGGAACTCAACGAGGACGAGGAGAATTCCGCGAGTAATGACAGTGACAGCGAGTAGATGTATTTGTTGGTGCTAATTTTGACTATTACCTATGATACGGAAGCTCAAAGTAAGATCTAATTATATTTTTTATGTTTATATATTTTTCATTAATCTATAGAGCATCAAAATATTTTCGTAAGACGTTAACTTTTTACGTGAAATTTGTTTGTAATGTAATCAATTTATTCTATAAGTGAAGCCTCTAACTTTACCATAATCATAACTTTCATTGTATGCCATATAAAATGCCATATGACATCCTTGCGCGTGAAAAGTTTTAATACTCTATGTTTTCGATAAATTATTTAAAAAAAAAAAAATATCTGTTTAATAATGATGCCTTGAGACGATCATACTATTATATGATCATCACTACTGCTATGCAGTACTTTCCAGAAAATTACCACAACAAGCTCTCTTTATAAACTGTGATTGTAAAATATGGATTTGACAAGTCTATGTTTGACAAACAACACTTTATTACAATACTAAGTAAATATTTTTTATATTTGTATTATCAACATTAACTGTAAATACTTATTATCAACTGTACATTCCTAAGAAAATAAATTATTCCTGTTCAACAGGCTCTCTCTTTCATAAGGGTAAAAATAAATAATGTTCTTCCAATTACTCCTTCCAATTACTTGGCCTCCTATAAATACTTATAAATTCGGAGGTAATGCGAAATTGAGTGGAAAATTTAAGACTGGCGGGGCGAAGCTTATCGCTAATTAAAAGATTACATGCAGTAGATGCGTTTTCGATCATATTTACTTTTCGCGTATATAACACACTTTAAATTTTGGACCGAGCTAATTATCGCGGATGTTGTCACGGCTAATAAGCCTCATTAAGATGAACCACTGGCATCTAGGCGATACAACTAATCTGTATTCATTTCTACCTGATATTAAGAATTTTTTAATAATAATCGTACGAATCTATCAAGAGCTTGATATCAGATCCACCAGCAGCTATTATTAACAGTGGATTGCCAATCGACACGTGTAGAGGACATAACAGTTTTGCACACCCATGTTGAACCCAAAACCTGTAACTCTTTAATCAACTTTTAGAATTATGAAAAATTTAATTTAATAATATGATTCACTACTATTGCTTTGACAATTTGAAAACAAATTTTCAATGCAAATTTTCCGCTCTGCAATTAACTTTTTTTTCATCACTATATTTACAGTTAAAGGGTTCATTCTACACTAACGACTCAAAGATATACATAAGTATTCAACTGTAATTTCTAGTTTGAGAAATTAAGATATTTTGTTTATCATCCGAGTAATTGTTTATTAAAATAATCATATGAATTGTTGTCTCTGAAGGATTAATTAATTAAATACTTTCTAAAACATTTGCATTTGTCGGTATTTCTAATTAAAAATTCATGGTTTTCTAAAAAATTCAAAATAATCATGCTGAAAACTTCATGAAAAATCTACGCTGATTGGCCTTGGTGCAGTTCAGCTATTCCGCCAAAGTACCGATTCTCTATCATATTTATCGGCTATCACATGGGTCCATGAATCATATTACGAATTATTATAATATCAAATAATTCATAGAATTTTCATAATAGGGATTAGAAATTTCAGCAGAAATAAATATATCAATCAGATTGCAAACTGCACTTTATTACAATAATAAGTAAACTTTTTTACATTTCTTTTATCATCGTTTGTAAATAATTATTATAAACTATACATACATTATCTTGCATTGTGATTTCTTCCCTTGGCCTCCGTCAGATCAATCCCTCACCCCAATTCAATATAAACTATACATTTGTAAGAAAATAAATTATTCCTGTTCAACAGGCTCTTAATCGCGAGGGTAAAAATAAATAACGTTTTTTCTCCTACTCTACACATCGAGCTTCCCTCTTATAAATACCTATATTTACAGACACTAAATATAGACAAAAGTAAAAATAATTTATCACACGTGTTCTAACGAGTATTTTACGCGAGCATCCGGAAATTTTTGTAGTGCACAGCGTGGATCTTCAACACTTTGGGAAGTTCTTTGGCGGTTTCGACATATCCTTGTGCTCACCGACTTTAAATACCAGAGCCATGCCGTTCGACATGTGAGTGTCGTAGTGGCAGTGGAAGAACCAGTAGCCTGTTAAAAATTAAATTCGTATTATGAGAAATTTTATAAAAATATTGATATAGTGTGTCTCGAATAAACAAACTTGAGTATCCTCTAAATTCATTTTCGATACTATAAATCTAAATATAGACATAATTTACTTTCTTATCAATGGAACATTATTATTTTTTTTATTATATTTTATTAGAAAATGTTTCACAAAACCACGACACCTCCACAGCAAGACCCCTATTATTTCCAAAAGACCAATGCAATAAACATAACTCACCAGGATTGTTAGCGAGGAACCGAACGATCGTGTAACCGCCGCTCGGCACCATCACGGTATTCGCGTTCACTTTCTCCATCGCGACAACACGGTAGTAAAAGCCATGTAGGTGCATTGGATGATTCGTCTGGACTCTGCCCTTGTCGATGAGCACGACCTCGACGACAGAATTCATCCTCACGTTATACGTGTGCGTGCAGGCGCACTGCTCGAGCGTGCAGTTTGCCACCGTCGTGTCGTTGCACAGCTGGCCCGGAGCGATCTCGTCGTGCTGCGTGAGCAGCGGCACCTTCGGCATCTTGAAGCTGATGTTGTTCAGTTGCAAAGTTTGGATGCGCATACTGGCTTTGACTGTGAGAAAAAGTTTGGAAATTCGTAAACTTTTGTAATTATAGTCGTAGTGAGAGTAGCATTACACGTGGAATTGTTTACTATATAAAAAACAAATTTTAACGCTGTTAAAATAGTACAAGTCACGTATAAAAATTTTCAAAAAAAAAGAACTTAATTTTTGTAAAAATCACGTTGGAATCCGAGCAGTATTCAAAACCAAATATAATTACGCTCACATAATCTCATAAATAACAAACCCTAGTCCATTTTTAAAATATCAAAATAATTAACTGCACTATATTTCGACGTAAAACTACTCCATCAAAACACAACTTTCCGATATTTATTTGCTTCCCATGTACCTTGTTTTTATCGGACCCAATTATGCAAACGACGTCTATTTTACCTTGATAATATCCGTAGAGATTTTTGCGATGATAATCGTGATGGTCGATCTCGTAGAAGTCGTAGGCAATGTAGAAGCGCTGGTTGGGCTTCGCCATCAGCGATACATCATCCGGCGCCAGAGTGTTGAGATTGGCAATACATAAGGCACCCGGGGTATCCGTGCCTTGGTTGAATGGATTCAGTATCTGCGAATTTTAAAGATGTTTTTTTTTTATTGGATGGTATGTATTTTCTAATTTGAAAAATAAGCTAACTTTTATCTGGATATAGTACAACGGTATCAAACTAGGCAAATCTATATAAGAATTTTCTTTCGTACACGGAGAGAAGAAAATCAGTAAAAATAAATATATATATATAAATATATATAAATTTTATAAAACTTTTTATAAATTTTATAAAATTTTTTGTAAAAATTGCCAAACTTTTTGTAAAAATTGCCAAAAAGTTTGGTAAAAATTTTGGATTTTCAGGTCTGCCTCCGGATTACAAAAAGTTTGGTAATTTTTACTAAAATTTTTAAAATTTTTGTAATTTTTACTGATTTTCTTCTCTCCGTGTAAGTGCTCTAAATACACCATTGTAATCTGTTGTACTTATATAACAGCACAAAACTCACTCTGAGTCCCTCACCCCACAGTGACATCATCGAATAGTTCGGCCTGGTTATCGGGTTGGCATCATCAGAAGCGTTCTTATACTTCAGCACCGCCAACTGAGACTTAATGTTGGTGCAGAACATGTCTCCTGTGAATCGTATCCAGTAATTGTCGACCTTTTGGTCAGCCTTTAAGACGACATCGTACCGTTCACCCGACAGAAAGCGGATCGAATCAACTGCAAGTGCAATTTATTGTTAGTTCGGAGGTGTATATAAGACGATTATCTTATCTTTGCTAATGGGTCTAATTGAGATAAACTACTATCACATAGCTATAATCAATCAACTCGAATAATTACGATGTACTAGAGTAATGTACGACAAATTATTTTTTGATGATTCCCGGGTATTTTACTACAGCTTCTTCTACATTATTTTTAATTTCACATTTAAAAGGTTTATAATTGTGAAATTCAAAGAATAGTATCTATTTGAAAAAATATTTGAAACTTAATATTATAATTTCTGGTTAAGGTTTTTTAATTATAATTGTACGTACCTTCCACGGGTTCGATGTCATCTCCATCAACAGCTATTACTAACAGTGGATGATTGTCAATCGACACGTGCATAGGACAGTTTTGTGCGCCTATATTCAGTAATCGAAATCTGTACCTCTTACCCTGAACGAGAAAATATTGATGATTTTATAATTATGAAAAATGTTAAATATTCTAAGGGAATATTACATTGACAGTAATAACGTCTTATTCCGTTTGCATTTAACTAGCTAAGCAATATTCAGTGAGTTATTAATTTTTATATAGTGATTTAATACATTTCTTTGAGACTAAAATCAAAATAATAAAAAACTATTTTCATAATAAATATATAGTATTACTAAAACTCGTTAGACATTTTAATTTAGAGATAGCAAAACAATCATTTATATTAAGTAGGTGCCGTAAGTTCAGAAGATTTGGAAGGTTATTAGGTTAAATCACCATAAAATGGCTATAGAAAATGTTCGAAAAATCATTTCACAAATGGGAGAGAAATTGACTCGATTTCCACCAGGTAGTAAATTTCATAATTTTTCACAAAACCTAAAGCTCCCTTACCTGCTCAACTTCGAAGGTAGCAACGGGCATGCGCACAGGTTCCGCCCCGTTGCCATCCATGAACTCGCCTTCGAAACTGAGCCCGTTAACCAGGATAGCCTGCGGCGCGGGCAATCTGCCGTTTTGATGATCCAGGATGTACGAGCTCGCGCCGGAAAGACCGGTCCACTCGTTCACCAGCACCGTGTGTCTATCCTCGTTGTAGAGTGCCACGTGTAGATTCTCACCGGGTGGCGAGCGAATTATCAGGCTGCCAAAGAGCCCGTCTGCACGTTGTTCGCCTGTGGAATATAGGTGATTGTTGGCTATACGAGGAATGGTCGGATATGAAGGTGGAAACTATTTTAACTGAGTTGTTAAAATGAATTTGTCGCCGTAAATGGCTACTTTGTGTATAGTTCTTTGAATGGAGACAAAAAAGTAAATGTGAAATACCAGATTTCGAAAATGTCATACGCATCTCATTCGACCACACACACATACACACACACACCCACACACACACATACACTTCCTCGTTTCCGCCTTTATTGAGAATCTTAATTATTACACATATAACTAGTTCAAAAATGTGAAAAATATGATTTACAAATTATTTCGAAAATTTCCAAATCATTTTCAATCCTTTACAAGAGAATTAATCTAAAAATTGTCTAAATTAGCTTCATGCCTGTTTTTACAATTTGACTTCATGTAAAGTAGTGAATATTACTCCTAGGGTATTATCGATGTACTTCTTTGTACTGCAAATTGTTTTGATATCGATTAAGTATAACCATAAATTATATCCCCTATAGCACTCAATGATGGCAAAATTTTGGTTTTGAATATTCCCCATATTCGTCAATATTCCCGCAACACTAGTATACATGGATGCAACCATGGAGCAATATTACCGATCTCAACAGAAACTAACAAAGAAGTTCAAAATCCTAGAATACAAAACTCACCACTATG
>JAPYZO010001437.1:106-18144 GCA_030522905.1 Torymus flavipes
ATATATATAGGCGTAGTGTCTGTCTTTTCGCAAAACAACACAGTATATTTTGAACTACAATCATAATAAATGTATCTATATATTTATACAATATCGCCATTGTTCCTATAAATTATATAATGATTGTATAAAAATCGTTCACCTTATTCGTCATCAACATTAAAAACGATCAATCACCACCAATAAAAAAAAAAAATCCACCCACCTGTCTTGTTGTACCGGGCGTGCAGATGGTCCTGGAACACCTCCTTCATCGCCACAACGTTGTACTTGACCTGGAGCATCGACCAATCCAAAGCGTACTTCAAGCTAGACCTGCGTGCCAGGCCGAGTCCCATTATCGCGGTCATCGTGGCGGCCAGGAAGATCCAGAGCATACCCGTCACACCTGACGACGGCTTTTTACTACTGCTGCTGTCGTTGGAGAGAGAGTCATTCGGTGATGAGCTGCCAGAGCTCCGCGGCATTCGAAAGTCACCGCGCGACTAAACCGGTGCAGTGCTGTGGTGTGGTGGGGCCGGTCGCTCGATCGGTCGGACGCTGCTGATGTTGGGCTGCGGGAGGAGTATTGCGTTATGTTTTCGTAGGTGCGGAAGAGCGACAATTGCATGTAGTTCAATGGGTGGTTCAATGTTGGAGTGGTTTTTTATCGGGTGGGAGGTGTTTGTTAGTTGGAGACTGTAAATGTTAGTAAAATATGAGCTTATTGTTTGCGGGTTTAATTTTTTTATCGTTGAAGTGTATAATTATAGTAATAGCTTGATGTTATGAATTTACTTGTCTTTCTCGATTGTAATGAAAATTACTTGACATTTTATTTGAAGAAGTTATCAAAAAGTAATGTACAGTGTTATGTAGTACGTACTTTTAATAAGAAATTCGTGTAAATGTTTTTATATCGATCTTTCTGTCCCCGAATTAATTCATCGCCGAGGGATGCATTCACAACAATAACACGCTCTAGTGTTAGTTAAATCAATAAATAAGAAGAATTTATCTTTGAAAGATTAAGTTATTGTACACTTATATATATTCTCTATAAATTTATTGTACGTTTACGTTTTGTGATGAAGGTAATATCTTCATTGTTAGTATTTGTATTATAGCAAATAATTTATCAAATATTTCACGATTTCGTCTATATTTTATTTTAAATTTAATTTGTTTTTATTTAAATACATAAAACAAGAATGTTTAAATATCTGCAAATATTAATAATTATAAAAGACTATTTAATAAAAACAACAAATATCTATATTTTATATGTGTGTTTAATAATTGCTTTCATTAATTTATTGCGTCTTCGTGATAATCATACATAAGTATATTTTCTTTTGTATAATTTATCATAATAATGGAGTGTAATTGCCATCTGTTTTGTTTAAATAAATATAAATAAACCAATAAGAACATATAATATGCATATACCTATGTAATAGAAAATATTATTTTACTTGCCAATTCAATTCTCAACTTTATTATTGAAATATTTTAGATAATTCGATGATTAACAAACTATTTAAAATTATTTATAACTATTGCGTTATCAAAAAAATAGTAGCTTTCGTTTATGAAATCTATAATTTTAAAGCTACTCCAAATTTTTCTGTACACGCACTGTATATATATATTTCGCCACAATCCGTATATGGATACACGGCGGTAAAAAAAAAACTGCAGGGGTATTGCACTATTAACTTCTTGGGCAAGCAAAAAGAAGCAAGTGTAAGGTTTATTGCACGGGAACGTGAGTATAACGATACCCACACGCATGCGTGAATTTCACAGGTTTCCCGAGTGCGCTACTTAGCTATATATATAATTAACCATATGAGATCCGCAGCGCCGAGAAGGTGTGATTTTTTTTTAGATTCGAATAAATAAAATGAGTATGTAGCAATACAGAAGTTATTAATAATTTGTTTGCAATATATATGTCGATAATAACGCTGCTCTATTATTAAATAAATTATCAATAATGACTGTAAAAATATTGTCGTCGATGAAGAAATGAGAAAAGTAATTGAAAAATAATAAACAATTTCATTTTTTCTAGAAATGTTTGTTTTTGTTCAAGTATCGTTGCCATATACGCAGCTTTACACATATCATCGTGCATCGAGTATCCGCGAGGAAATGCATACTTATTAAGAGTAAAAGAAAGTTAACGGTAAATCCGAATCGGGATCTTGCCCGTGACTTTCTCCTCGTTTGGAAACGCTTTTACTGTATATTGTGAGACGATGATATGATAAATACCATAACAGCAATGATTTTTGTAAAAACATGACCCATTAAATTTGTAGTTGAAAGATATTAATTTTTAAAATTTGCGTTGCAAAATATGTCAGTTTTTGTGACTTTTTTAAATTAGAAATAATTATTAATATTATTGCGAGGCGCATGCTAAGTAATAATAATTAACGGATGGTAAACAATGTAGTAAGGTTACCGATCATCAACAATTTACAGCAATTGAATCGAAATTAGTACTTATTAGCAGGCCGTAAATTTGGACAATTAAAATCGTTTACTCTGATTCGAGAAACAGGTTTACCAGCTGATTTGAATATACCGCGCGTTTTTCGAAATGAAAAAGTTTCTACCGCACATAAAGCAATATTGATATTCCTAATAATAATAATACTGGCGAATTTGACGCATTTACGAAATATTTCACTACTATGTCTACGTGGCCGAGACGATTATTTTTATTGATAAGCTAGCTAGAACTTAACCTATCCGTAGATCCGCTTTCCTGCACATTTTCGCATCACAGTGTCATGTTAATCTTCATCGATCCTCGAACAAAACGAACCCTCATCTCCACGATCGCATAAAAAAATAAAGCACAGATATTCCGAAACAAATAAAAAAGCACAACTTACGCGCAAGCCCTGTACACGCACCTGCATCATTCGACAACTCTTCTTCGGTGTTTTGTTATTTTTCTCCGTCAAAACCACTTGTCGTCACTCGATATATCTCGAACAGCTGACTTGCTCCCCGTGCGTCGATTGTCGAAGCTCGCTGTCAGTTGACGTTGGGTCTTACGCTTGGCATCACAAGCACACACCCATTGACGATTCGGCGCAGCACACTTCGCGCGTGTACACCTCTCTCTGTCTCTCTTGTACTGAACGCGTATATCCGTATACACGTAAGTAATCCCAGGACGCGCATCATAAGCAAGCAAGCAGTAGCAGCACGCGCGCGCGAGAGAGCCGTGGTCGTATTCAGTGTCGTGTCACACGTAAATGTTTCGTGGGGAAGGACATACAGACGTGGACTGTGATCTTTAGCTCGATTCCCGAAGCGGAGAGAGTCTCTCACGTGAGTACATTGCTTATTAAGTGTATATATAAAAGAGAGAGAGAGAGAGAAAGAGAGAGTGGAAATTGAGAAGGCTCGTGTGCGTGAGCTATTGGAGCCGATTCGGGTCTCGGCCTTGACTCCCTTTAATTTTGTCAATCGACAACGCGCTCTTGAGTGCAACACAAAACAGTGTAAGTTATAAACTCTATAGGTATTTATATTACAAGCGGATAGACTAGAACGAGAGCGTATAAGTTTAGATATAGACTAGCTTGTGCTGCACGCGTGATTGATGTGGCATTGCACACGCATCGCCACTATTCGTTTGTTCGAGGAAAATTCTGGCTTGGCTATTCATGCAGGCGAAATTTCGGGAAACCGAGCGCGAACTTTCAGGTTAGCCGATTTCGGAGCACGCACACGCGTAAAATGTAGGTATATCAGGTATTTTTAAGCCCGCGCGCGCGCGCCCGTGAAAGACTTTCCATTTTTAGAAAGTAGTCGGGTGGATAATTTAATGTGATATTGGTGAAAAAAAAAGTGTGCGAGGACCCCGACGCGCCGAAATCCCGTCACGCGCTTTTCCGGATGCAGTCGTAAAAAAAAGACGAGAATCGCGCGTGTACACAGGTATTGGCAAGTGAAATTCACGAATTGCAGCGGCGAGCAGTGAACTATATATCGCGTTAAGTACTGTCAAGCGGCTGCCGATGCTATAGGAAGAATAAAAACCTGTGTTGCCACATCCACCATTAACATTTTACCATTCGCATGATAAGGCAAATTTTAATGACATGTTAGTTTTTTGATGCTACTGATGGAGAGAGACAGCCTATGCGTATCAAATAGTGGGGTCAAAAAATTTAGATTTTTTGTTTGTTTGACAAATTAGGATGGTTTAATTGACTGTTTGTTAATTAGTGTGATTTATTTTGTGCAGAATGGCAGACACAGCAAGTTCTAGTACTGAAGATGTACCACCAACGATGGAGAAAGGATGGCCTGCATTGAAGCATCAAATTATCCAAGACAAAATTAAAGTTGCACAATGGGCACTCAGGCTCATCACAATTCTCTTTACCTTTGGGTACCTAATTCCAATATTTGGGTACGTTGAAAGTGTAAAATGATGTTGAAATTTATTTGTTATTTTCAAAATAATATATTTATATTTTTTACTGTTATAGAAATCCATTTGACTGCTATTACAAAGTATTACTTAGTTGTACAGCAACAAATATTCTTCGACTTCATCAACGATTACCCAGGATTTCATTCACAAAAGAATATTTAGCATCTTTATTCCTTGAAGATTCATTTCATTACTTGTTTTATTCAACTATTTTCCAGTATACTTCACCAGTTACATGTGAGTTATAAGAGTTTGAAAATATCTTTTATGCAGCAAACTCACAGAATTGTTTTGATCCAAGAATGACTTTATTTTTTAGTGGTGATTGGCCCAGTATTCCTCTTTGCCTTACTACACTCTGCAAGCTATTCTTTGACGCTTCTTGATGTAAGTACCTACATGTAATTAAGATAACTTCATGTCATCCTTGCATAATACTAGTCTAGATGTCTGAAAATTTCAATGTCATCCTTCAAAATACAGATAAGAGTATACTATAAATTCGACTTGACTGAAATTTTACCTATTTTCGTTTGCCATTTTCGATTTATTATCATTATTATTAAATTATTAAGATCTTTTTTTGTAATAAAAATGTTTTTTAATTAATCATTTTTATAACAAGTTTTCATAGAATATTTCTCATCCATTGAACTGTAAATAACTTATATACTTATTTTACAGTGCTTAGGACAAAACAGCTGGTGGGGAGCTCGTTTGCTCATTTCTCTTGTTGAATTTCAATCTCGTAATATATTAAGACTTTGTGCTCTATGTGAAATTCTTGTTATGCCTCTAACTGTATTGTTGATATTCACGTAAGTAAAATTGATGATTTATTATATTAAATTATTGATTTCCATATCATTGAATTTGGTCTAACTTATACAAAATGATATTTATGTTTTTAGTGGAAGAGCAGGACTTCTTACTCCTGTTGTTTACTACCAATTTCTTCAGCTGCGTTTAGCTTCTAGAAGAAATCCATTTACTCGTAATATCTTCACAGAGATCACAGATTATTTCAATCAGATTGGTATGAAACCAAGTGTGCCTCAATTTATTCGAACTGCAATTCTGGCTCTTGTTGATGTAATGCGCAAAATGACGCCGATTCGTCAACAATAAAATTTTGATCAAGAAAAATATCAGAACAGAACTTTTGAAGCTCTAAGATAAGTCATGGTGACTAATCCGTTTTATGACTTACAAAGTCTAAACAAATTTGAAGGATTTTTTTATTTTTAAAAGATAATTAATTAATAGTTGAAAATGTTACCATTTTGATCTTATTTACTGGGTTTTGCAGAATTTTTGCCATATGTCCTTATATATAATTTCTACGAGTTCATCAATATTACGTAAAAGTTTAATACGTATTAATAAACATTAAATTTTTAGATATTCTTGTTTATTATTTGAAAAATTATTCCTGATGCAAATATAAGTAAAATAATCTCCATTAAGAAAGAGCTAAATGAAGAAAGGGGCGATCATTTTTTACACATAGTAAAAGTTAAATTGTACTTCGGAGTTTAATGATTTTGGACGAATTTGAACGCTTATTAATATTAACACATGTGGTCCAAAACTGCAATCACTATTTAAATAAGATTAATTTCATCTTTGAATCAAATTTAACCACATTCCTCTCAATTTTTTTTAATAGTGGTGTGTTTTTGAAGATGAATGAATGTATGATGCTAATTTTGTAAAGTTAATAGGAGTGAAAATTGTCCAAATATCAGTACTTGCCTATTTTAATATAAAATAGAGGTTTTACATGTTTGAATGATAAGTAAATTTAATTGCAGTTTGATCAAAGCATTTGTGTACATTTGTATGGATTTTTTTTAAATTTGTCATTTATTATCAACAGCAGTGTGGTATTAAAATTTTTAAAAATTTGATTGATTATGATATTCTATGAAACATATATTCGTTTAACCATTCTGTATATGTATGTCAAATGGTTGTAGCACTAATTAATTGTATATTATGTAATTGTTTTGTAATTTATCATGATTTTTGTTCATGTGGGTAGGGGAACATAAAACTCCACTAAAAATACTAGAAGCCTAAGATCAATGATTTGTTATATATGTTATTATTTTGATCTATCGTGTTTAGGGATGTATCACAATGTCTTGATCGTGAAATGATGCAATTGTGTATCTGAACAGTACAATTTTATGCTGTGGTCTATGGTTGTTTTTTTAAATAAAATACAAAAATGTTAATCTTTCGTGTTTCTTTTCCCTAATTTATTGTGCAATATCTATATGAAACCTATAACATCAAACAGGCATTGTCACAGGCAAAAAAACTGCAAATAAAATTATTGAACATTAAAATAATAAATATCTTTATGCTAAAAATCTAAATATTCAGATTCTGCATTACTCTCAAGTTTTACTTTTAGATTTTTTATTTAAGTGTAATCATATAATAAATTTTCAACTAACGGAAATTTAATCTACATTTAACGATGAATTTTCTAAAAAATGAGAGATTCTTGGAATTATTTCGTGTACCTATTTCACCAATGTTCTGATGATTCTCGATCTCGATATCATTTAAATTTGCGGTATTTCGATCGTCAGTATATGCAATTTTTTAATTTCGATTTTTTTATTCCTTATTTTATTGTATATGAATTTGCAATTTTTTAAGTGTAGAATAATAAAGTATATCTGTATTTTATACTTCACGTTACGCATCTTATATATATTTTTGAATATGCCAAAATAGTTCTAATAAGTAACTCGAAAATGAATTCTAATCTCTCAGATTTCATGTTCTTATTTGAGAATTAAAAAAAAAATTATTTAGTCTAGAAAAGTATTGAAATTGAAAAGTAGAAAAATAACAAGCTTCCATTCCCTTCATACAGAATTTTTAAATCTTAAAATTTTATAAATTGTTGAATAATGAAAATTGCACATCGTTTTTTATTTTTATGATATTAAGACACAATTATTTTGTAATATTTTGATAGATACCTCAAAATACATTACAATGTCTGAACTAAATTCATCATCTGCAGGGTAGGATACTTTCTTATAGTAAGTAATAAAAATAGAACAAATAATTAAGTATATATCTACATTGCAATTTGCAAATTAATTCAAAATAGTAGTGCCGAAAGCCGCCACACGTAATTGACTAATGGAGCGCTGTGTTCGGGCATGTGCACGGTGGCGGCGCGGAGCGCTTGAGCATGATTTCCGGCACCCTTTTCTCCTTTCTGCCGTGAGACGTCAACATGGCCGTGGCGACGATTTCGAAGAAGCGGAAGGTTTGTGCAAATTTACCGAATGGTCGCTGGATTTGTTGCAAAAATATTGTTATCACAGGATACCGCAAAGGATTTTCTGGATTTTTTTTACGGAACCTTGACGTCTTCCGCGAGAAAAGTCACAGGATTGAGCGGATGCATTGGCGATCGCCGCAGCCTAGTTTTCGCGTCTTCGGACGTAGCGACACGATTTTGGAGTTTATTATGAACTGTTGATGAAACTTTGAGTGTTTTGTTTGGTTCGCGAGTGAATTTTACTTTGATTTGTCTTGTTGGAAATTTGTTTGTAATTTCATGAATATTGTTGTGCCTGTGTTTCTAGTGAGGTTACGTATAACCTCACTTTTTAATACTGACCATCTGATGTTTTGTTTTATTTTAAAACAAGAGGATTTCATTTGGCTTGTTAAAAAGCTTGTATTTTTTATTAAAAATTTTCAAGTTTTAAGATTTTGTTATCATTGATTTTACTCAATTATGTTTATCAGAAACTTGTAGTGATTGAAGTACTTTATAGTGCTAAGAGTTTAAATGTTTTTTTATAGTAACTATATCTCACAAATTCATTCTTTGCAAAGTTGATCACAAGACAAAGCTGTAAACATCATGCAAATCCTTTGCGGTATCTAATTTACAGAAGAGATACAATATTATAAACTACAAAAATAACTGCAATTGAAGACATTTCATTAGTTTCTCTGTTTAAACTATTTTTGTACACATTTCACTAGTGTTTTATACTATATTTGTATAAATATTAAATTAATCATGATTACAATATTTCATTACTTTATTTCAGTTTGTTGGAGACGGAGTCTTCAAGGCTGAGTTGAACGAGTTCCTGACTCGTGAGCTCGCCGAAGATGGCTACTCCGGTGTGGAGGTCCGTGTTACCCCACAAAAGACCGAGATCATTCTCATGGCTACCCACACCCAGAGCGTTTTGGGTGAGAAGGGAAGGAGAATCAGGGAGTTGACATCTGTTGTACAGAAGCGTTTTAACTTCAAGGACCACAGCATAGAATTATATGCTGAGAAAGTTGCTACCCGAGGACTTTGCGCTATCGCTCAGGCTGAGTCTCTTAGGTACAAGTTGATTGGTGGACTTGCTGTCAGGAGGTAAGATATCTTTTTATCTAATTTTATTCTTCTAATAACTTAAAGGAAATAAGAAAGTAGTATATTTTAACTAGTTGTGGAAAATAAGGGAGAATTTGGACTTTGTTTATAGTATTCTCAAGTGTAAATTCTTTGCCTCTAAGATAGAATATTATTAATTTTAAATATTATACATAGCACGTGGAAGGAGGCATCTGTCAGATGTTTAACTTCAGCTAAAATTGTTAAAATTACTTAAAATCTTGAAAAACTAATGTCATCAATCACTGTTAAGTAATAATTTCAAATTTTATTTTTTGTTTAAAAAGATTTAGGAATGCAAGGCTAATTCATTTTAATTTTAAAAATTTTTGAATGGTAACAACTTACAATGTTAAAATTTGTTTTGATTAAATGATTTTATAAATTGTATTTGTAATAATTTATTTTCAATCATAAGGAAATTGATATTATAGTTCTATACAAATTGTTACGGTAAATCAGGAATAGCATCACATATTCATTTAAAATAGTGGTAATAATATAATAATATTATTGATTTAATCTTTTAATAGTAAATAATAAAAAAATTTTCTATAAGAAATTTTAAAATTAATTTCAAATATAAAACTAGTTTTTGCGGTTATACAGATTCAAAAACTGTTAAATTTATTAAATAATTAATTTTTTTTATTTAGGGCATGCTATGGTGTCTTGAGGTTCATCATGGAATCTGGAGCTAAGGGCTGTGAAGTTGTTGTCAGTGGAAAGCTCCGTGGTCAGAGAGCCAAGTCCATGAAGTTCGTTGACGGACTCATGATCCACTCTGGAGAGCCAACAAATGACTATGTCAATACCGCTACCCGTCACGTCCTCCTCAGACAAGGTAAAGTATCACTGCAAGATTAACCAATAAATATGAAGTTTGAGTTGTCCTCAATTCCAAATTACTAATTAATTTATTCTACAACAGGTGTCTTGGGAATCAAAGTTAAGATCATGTTGCCGTGGGATCCCAATGGCAAGAATGGCCCGAAGAAGCCTCTGCCTGACAATGTTATTGTTCAAGAACCTAAAGAAGAGTCATACTACGCAACTCCAGCATCAGAAGCTAAAGTAATTAAGGATAATGCTCCAGTGCCAGCACCAATCCCCATTTAAACACCTAATGGGACTTTAAATTTTCAATAAAATTTAAAAAAAAATCTAAAAAAAAACATACTGTTTTCATTTACTTACAAACCTAAAGTTATACTTCTTTAATTGACAATTTAAGCTTTAATTTATTAGTTCATTAGGAATGAAATCCATTCATAAATTAATCAGTAATCATTAAAAAAAAAAAAAAAAAATGTCCATTATTAAACAAAAGAACAAGTAATAGCAATCAATCTTATTTTTTAAATTAATTGAATTGAAATACTTATAAAAATTGCAGTATCAAACATAAATTGAAAACTTTGACTTTAATAATAATGATTCAATAATTAACCAAACCTACGTCATGAAGGGGCGTCATAGTATTTATTTACGTCCCTGCGTGCCTCGTTCTCGACGTCTTTATCTAATCACACGTGTACTGGGAGTGTGTTTTCTGCTATAAGTAAGTTAAGTTTGCGTTTTCGTGTTAATGCACTATGCTGCCGCGCTGCACAGAAGGATGAATTCATAAATACGCTCGAACGGCGCGATTTTATCGGCGAGAGCGAAGTACTTACTAGGTGTACACGATTCAGTGGCTGAGCGTAAAGTAGTGGCAAGAGAAGCTGAAAATGAGTCAGAGTTGATGGAATAAGATGCGATCCAGTCGCAGCAACCGACGATGGAGTGGAAAACGATAGCTTTCACGATTTTGGTCATAGGCTTGTGTTTTCTGGCGATTCCGATCAGAGTCGATCCTGACACAAGTCTCCAGGATGCTAAGCTGTTCGAGGCATACGTCGCTGATTATAACAAATCGTACAGGTCCGATCCGGGGGAGTACGAGAAGAAATTCCAGCGATTTCAAGTGAGATATATATACATATATATATTGTTTTGGCTTTAAGGTTATAGTGGGAAAAACAATTATTTTAGAAAATACTATATTGGCAACAATGGCTCTATTTTGAATTGACGATGGTTGCATTGTTAATGAGATGTACATTATTTTTTGAAAAATTGAAATATAATTTAATTATCGATTTCATTTATTTATACTCGTTTGTTTTTAAAATAAATAAAAAGAAATAAACTTGAATTTAATGAAGATAAAGATATATTTAATTATTTTTTTAATTAAAAAATATATTGCACAAAAAACAGTATTAAAAGGGCATGATTTTGCAGAAATCTCTTCGAAAGATTGAAACTTTAAATAGGCTACGGAGTACAGAGGACAGTGCTCGTTATGGAGTAACAAAATACTCAGACTTGACAGAAGAAGAGTTTCTAGCTCTAAATCTGAGGTCTGATCTTCCAACTCGAAGTGAAAAACACCATGGATGCCATTATCATCATGATCATTCTCATAAGCGATATGAAAGAGCTGCAGTGGTTTTACCACCGAAATTTGATTGGAGAGAAAAAGGAGTTGTTACAGCAGTAAATAGTCAGGGAAATTGTGGAGCTTGCTGGGCATTTAGTGCTGTTGAAGTAGCTGAATCAATGTTTGCCATATCTAATAAGACATTGCGTGCATTTAGTGTTCAAGAGGTATTTATCATATCTTATAAATGCTATAAATAATGTTAGATATTAGTATTTTATAAAATAACTTAATTAAAATAATATAATTGAAAATATTCTTGCAGATGATTGATTGTGCAAAAAATAGTAATTTTGGTTGTGAAGGAGGAGATATTTGTAGTTTGCTTGAATGGCTAGTTGCTTCTAAAACAAAAATCTTGCCAGAAATGAATTATCCCTTAACAAGAACAACTGATGCTTGCAAATTACAAAAGTATTTATAAAAAATTATATTAATGAAAATTATATATAAAATTTTCATATAATTTATTTTCTGTTTTACTCTAGAACAACTGCTAAGACACTACCAGGTATTCGAATATCAGACTTCACATGTGATAAGTAAGTCATTCAAAGATAAATTACAGAAACTCTATCTTTTTGAGTTTTAACTTTTCTCAATAAAGTATATTTCATTGAGAAAATAGTCTTATTACATTATGGTGTCAAAGTTATTACCAATGCCAGGGGATATGTGCACAGAGTTTGTTATATAATATCTCAACTTGATCATTATTTAATGCTAGGATAGTTGATAGCCTTGAAACTGGAGGACAAGTTTCTATTTTAGAATACACTTGCATTTTTTTATTTCTAAGTTTTACCATACGAATTTTTATGCAATAACATTTCACCATTTAAAAGAATTTTTGCAGATAATTTAAAAATAGATTTTATATTAAGAAATGTGCTGTGAACAAAATGAAAGTTCTTTTGTGAATGAAACTTTTATAAATAATAATACAATGGATGATACTTTTATAAATGAAAATCATTAGGGCAACTAAAGATATACTTCATCTACAAAATTTATTCAAAATAGTATTATATTACATGTTTGAAGATAATTTTTTTCCTTTTTAATAATAAACAACATATATATGACAAATTAACATGTCACAATAAATTAATGAACGAAAATTGCATAAAATATGTCATTTTCATGTGACAAGAAAAATGTTACCAATTAATGATATTGTATCTTATGTTAATAAATTTGTATTTATACTCTTATTTATAGCTTTGTAGATGCTGAAGAAGACCTTATAAAAGAACTTGCAACAAAAGGACCAGTGGCAGCAGCTGTGAATGCACTGTCTTGGCAGAATTATCTTGGAGGTGTCATTCAGTTCCATTGTGATGGATCGTTTTCAAGCTTGAATCATGCTGTACAAATTGTAGGATATGATAAAACAGCTAAAACGCCTTACTACATTGTAAGGAATTCTTGGGGTCCATCCTTTGGAGACAAAGGCTACTTGTACATTGCAATTGGCAGTAATCTTTGTGGTATGTACAGTACTTTTGTGTATTTTATAACATATATTTTAATTACTAAATTAACATTGATTATAATTCAATTGTTTCCTCTATTGTTCTGTACACAGGCATAGCAAATCAAGTTTCTTCAGTCGATGTAGTGTATTAAAGAATAACAAATGCAATTTTTACGCAACGCAAACAAGTGACTTAAACAAAAGTAAAAGATAAAATAGTTTTGATAGCTATAGAAGAAGTATTGTTAACGAAATTTTTTTTTTAATTTTACATTACATGTTTAACTGTTTGACTTTTTCACGTGATAATGATATAATATTGTTAATTGTTAAAAGATTTATCAAACTTGAGCACTTGTACTTATTTGTATATTGTTGTTAACAGTTCTCAAGTTCATTAAATCTTGTTAGTTTTAAATTTATGAAAAAAAGCAACGAACAAATTAATTTAATACTCGTCCGAGTAGAACAAAACACGCATTTCCAGTGTTACATATATTAGTATTTTTATGTTTTTACGTAATTAAAGATTTTCAATAATAATTGATGACTGCAATCAAAGCAATAACTTTTTCATGTTATATATATTTATACAAACGTAGGCAGAATGTGGTCTACAAATAAAAATTGAGATTTTAAAATAAGTTGTGACTCATTTTACATTATTCTTTCGAACCGTTGCCACTCCAACTCTTGTTCCCGTTCTTTCCATTTTCGCCGTTTTTACTACCGGTTCGGCACTTATTTTTACATGTGTCCGTGTTATTTTTCTTTTCAAAACAACAGTTTCTCATAGAGTTCGAAAGAGAATCTTCTGACGATTCCTCCTCGTGACCACCGTAGCCCCACGCCATGGACAGCTTGGTCTTCATGCGTTTGGTCAGTGGTGGAATCATGTGTCTTGGTATCAAAAACGTGGATAGATTGAACAAGTCGACGAACACTTTGTAGCGGTCACTAAAACACAAAAAATAAATGATTAAAATTTTCTTCTTGTCTTTTTACTTTCTTAAGTTAATTTGAGTAATATATTTTATAGATATTCTTTTATTAATTTTCAATCTGTTTTGTAAAATCGTACCTCAAAGTAGTCTTCAAATATTGATATCCCGAAGACCCTCCAGTGCCAAATTGCTGTGAACCAATCATCCTCTGAACCATCAACACGTGATTATCTAAACAAAAAATCAAAACGCACATGTAAATAAAATGCTTAATAATAGGAGAAATGAAAATACCAATTTCTTCAGTGTAATTATACTGATATTTTTGTATTTTCCATAATATTCAAGATTCTTAATTTTTTTTAATCTGTCACACTTACATCTCCACTTGGTGATGAGCGAGTCGATGTCCATGAGGGCAGTGAGGATCTGATGGGGTTGACTAAACCGTGGCTCGTCCCGATACAGGGTGATCATCACGGCGCCCTGAAGAGCCGCGTGCGAGAAACGCCGCTCGCCCCGAGAGACCAGGGCGCTGTGCTGGCTATCGTTGAAAATTGAGTCAAAGACAGCCTCGCGCGACGTTATCGTCGAGAGCAGGTGCTTGCGGAACTCCTCTTTCGTTTGGGACTGAAATTTTGGAGATTTTAAGGATTTTTTTTGGATATTGGTTTTGGGGTTGAAGATACTTAGGAGTATTCCTTGGCGAAATTGACGCATTATTTTTTATTTTGGTTTAGAGCTTTTTTTTAGATATTGTTAACGTATTTGATAAAATAAATGGCCAATGGGAAGAAAGTTGATTGTTTCGATAGGTGAAGAATGCGGTTGATTTTTACGATAATTTTGAATTTATTTTATAAAATTGAGCAGAGATTTAATTTTTCTAATAATATAGAGAGATTTTATAATTTTATTTATCCGAAGTATATTTTTGACAACGATGTTGATATTTATATACCGTTCTTTAATTTTTATTCAAATATATGGTCTAATTATCATAATTTACGATAACAATATAGAATGGGAATTTAATTCTCTATTATATAATAAAGTAATTTGAAAACTGAAAAACAACTTCTCAGTTGGGAAAGTACTCACAATTTAGTACTATTTTTTGTTCTCTTTAGTACTCAAAATTTCTGTTAGATTATATAATTTAAAAAATCACCTACATTTCATCAAAATTCTATAATAAACTAAAGTTTCTAATATCCACGAGTTTCTAAAGTATTATGGATTAAAATTTTATAAATCTCAAATTTAAGTTATTTACTATTGGAAGAAAATTTTCTGCAAACGATTATGTATATACATTTCCTCTATCCCTGACATCTTTCTCAAAATCATCCACCGCCACAAATCATCCCAACCATCAAACATCTTTCCCTAGCCTTTTACCTCGGCTTGATCGCGCTGTTCCTGCAGCATCTTCTCCACGGCCCTTCTGTACTTCCCCCAGAAATCAAAATCGTCGGTCTCAAGTCCCGGCGTCCTAGCCAGCCACTTCTGCACCAGATGACTGAGACTCGGCTCCTGCTCGCTGCGTCGAATCGCCTCGACGGCCTCGGGATCGCGACCAAAGACGCGCGTGTAGCTCTGGTTGTACCTCACCCGATGCTCCTGCTTCACACCCAGCTTGTTCTCCAGCAGGCGGAACTGGAGGGACTGGAAGCCAGAGGCTGGACAGAGGTAGTCGCGGAATGCCATGAAGTCCAGCGGAGTCATGGTCTCGAGGATCGATACCTGGTCCACTAGTAGCTGGAGAAGAGGATGAGGGTGAGAAAGTTTATACTTGCGTAAATTTTTCTTTGGTTAATAATAGGTTTTTCGTTATTTTAATTTGTTATTCAGTTTTTAAAAATTTTTATTCCCATCTCAACAAAAATGGCCACTTTTTCCCTGAAAAGCGGGACAAAAGCTAGATTTTTTTCCCTCTTTCAAAAAATTTAACGTTTGCGGGTTAGCTTCGCTCGTTCGGGCAGTCAACCCACCCGGGGGAATCAAGAGCGACTTTTCTTCCTTGTTACATAATATACTATTACTTCATCAGAATGGCTTAGAAAGCAGTAAATGAGAAAAATAATTTTCTAAAATTAAAAAAAAATAACGATAATTACGGAAATGTCGGTAAATGAATATAATTCCGTATATTACGTAGAGTTCGACATCTCCAATAACAATCACGTTGATTTTGTAATTTTTATTTATTACTTAAAACATTTTTTTCTTACTTATAATTTACAGATATAACAATGAATTTAATATTTATAGATATAATTATGTTTTGCACCAATGATATATAATTTGAATAAAATCATATATTTTCAAATGATCGCTACAATGGGTAATATAGTCTCATAAATCTCAGACTTTATCTACAAGGCTTGTATGTAGAAACATTGTTCCTATACTCATTTACGATTTACATAATAACGATGCATTGGAAGACATAATTAAACGCATATCATATTTTGGAAAATTACACTTCAGAATCTATTTCTGCGCTTAAGTAGATCAATTTCAGGTAAACTAAGATCTGGTGTGCCTAACCGGATTCAGTATGCATCTACTTATGGATAGTAAAAGTTTTACGAATCTGATCGAATTACAGTTGGGATAATTAAAGATTTTTGTCGTGTAAAATTGTTCTCTCTACGATATTTTTGTGCTAGATAATAACCGGGACAAAAATTACTGTAACGCACTATCGATTCGACGTGTCAAGCAATGAGTTCGTATTTCTATGGTTGCTTTCATCACGTCCCGTGGATATACCTACAGCAAACCGAATAATGTACATACTGTTTGCATTTCAAATTAAATTCTTTCTCACTGTGGGTTATATTCAACGGTTCATATTATGTTAATTATATTTCAAATAATTTGATTACACTGGAATAATTAGTTTTTTCAATTAAATTTTTACACTCATTTAATCGTAATTTATTTCATATTTTTTAATGAAATATTAGTATAATAATAAAATAATTCTGAATACTTGCGATGAAAATTAAACGTATTACTATATTAATTCTTTGAGGAGCAGTGACACGCATAATATAGATATATGCCACCTTTTTTGTCTTGATTTGTTTCTGTATTTCCGAAGTATTTTGCAGCACTATACCATACATGTGGGTACTTTTTAAACTCTTGGAGGTTCAAGTTATAAGATTTTCATGGAAAAGTGTATAAATTTATTTATCTATAAATAGTTTTTATCAGTATAAAATCGAATTCTAAAAAAGTATTAAAGTTCTGAAATTTTTTTTGGAGTATATTCTACATTGCAGTACTTTAACATATTTTTTTAATTTACAATTTTTCAAAAATTAATTTATTTTGTGCAGGTTTATTTATATATTATTCTATCACTATTCATAATTTATCATTTATTGTTGTAACTATTTATACATATATAACATATTTCCTATTCCTAAAGGCTTATATCGCCGTTTTGAATTTTGTAAATCTGATGTCAGAATTGTAATTAGCACCACGTACCCTCAAAATTTATTCAGAAGAATAATGTGCCCTCCCAAAGCTTAAACGCGATAAACGTATTTAACGGGTTATCATAAAATAATAAAAGTATATAAATATCTATTTTATGAAGTAAATACCCAGGTATTAACATTTTTTCCTGAAAACTGAATTATGAAACCCTTATTCAAAATTAATTTTTGTCATAAAAGCAATCTTAATTTTGATAATTGCATCTCGTACTTATTGATTTGTACAACAAACAACTAAGAGATTATTATGTTACTCGCGGGAAAAGCTGGCAAAACCGCAGTTACAGTTGATTAAGTAGCATATGGATAGAACAAATAAGTCTAGACGATCATCTGAAGGAATCAATTTGTACTATAAAAATAATTAATATTTATAAAAACTTTAATATATATCGATTTGCTATACATTTATGGTGTTTTATTCTAACATTTTTTTTTTCTTTTCATTCACATTTTAGGAGATATTTTCGTTTGTTTCCAACCTTTTTGAAAAAATAATAATTTAAACCACTTCACTATTATAATAATATTTATAATTAAGTCCAATTTCAAGTCTCAATTTTCAGGGAAGCCTTATAGTATGTTCATAAGGAGTTCTCAGAAATTTATAATGGGTTTCCCAACAATTAAATACTTTCAAGTTTCTTATGTATTCTCAATGCCTATCTAATTATATAAAATATTATTAACATTTATACAATTCAAAATACTCCCACCATAATTAAAATC
>JAPYZO010001438.1:0-18016 GCA_030522905.1 Torymus flavipes
AGAATACACTTTTACTATAAAAATTCGTTATAATAAAAATAAAATCGTAATTTTAAATTAACACTTATTTTAATTTCTTCAACTGTAATGAAACACTTTCACACAAAAATTACGACACTCTTTTTACACCTCTCATCGTACTCAGCATCGTTCTAGCCCCCCGCTCTCCCTTTCTCTCTCATAGAAGTGCACGTTGCAGATCTGCTTTTCCGCACCGCATCGCGAGAACGCTCGACACTTTCGCGGCTCGTCTGCCTCCTCGTCGTCTCTCGGCCTCTGCTTCCGTCTTTTCCCTCTACAGATGCGCGCATCCGCGCAAGGGAGATTAGCGACACAGCGCCCAAGTTTCGGGTCGAGATTAACGATGAGAATCCGTCTGCCTAGCTGTGGTACTTTTCGCGCGCGGCGTCGCTTGCCAAACTCAAGAGAGAAAGAGAGAGAGAGGGAGAGAGTGGCAGGAGGGAAAAGGGGCAGAGGACTATATCTACGGCCACGAACTTTAGATACTTCGGCATAGTTTGTCCTTTTTGTGATAGAGAGAGAGAGCGAGAGAGAAAGCGTGTGAGAGAGCACGAAACTGCGACTGAGTTTCAATTTAAATTGAAAAAGCCAGCGCAAAATCGTGATTATGGCCAAACTTTTATATCCGGCTTTCGGTTATTTCGCGCGATTGTCTTATATGAGGCGTTTGCTGCAGTCGTGAACTTATTTAGTGCCCAAGCTCGTCTTGGTGAATTTCGGTAATTGTTATCGTTCCATTTCCTGAGAGAGCTAAGAGTTTACGAGGTTATGGGGATTCTCAAACTGGATGCTCTTTTGATAATTGAAAATGAAATAATAGCAATATCTTTATGAAAGATAATTAAGTCACAAATAAACTTATGAATATTTATTGTGTAAAAGTTGATTGAATAGAATCTCAATTCTGTTGTCAGGTTATAAATATGTTCGTTTTATCAATTTATACTTCCAATATTTTAAATTGTGGATTGTAAAGTTACGTAAGCAATTGTAATCGAAATGATAGCGGCAGAAAATTATTTTTGAAACTTCGTTTTCTTTTTCTGCTGAGTTTACATTTTGCAAAAATATTTAGTGTTTTTTCATTGTTGAAAAAATCTACTTGTCGACGAACTCATAAAACCTTTTCACGGCTTGGTATAATCCAAAATAAAATAATGTTATTTTTCACTCTTTTCCGATCACTTGAGTGCTGCCTAAAAATCCTCATATTTTAGACACAGGGCTGCAGGGCATATGCAAGAAGGTCATGCTAATTTATGTTGAAGTTAGAAAAATAAACGTATTCTAATCATCATGTATATTCAATTAATTCACAAGGACATTGAGAGATTTATGAAGACTCTTAATTATGATGTAAGTATAACCTATATGCATATTTAATTGCTACTAATGAAGCCCTTCGTTAATTAATTTTTATTCAAAGATCGTATATTGTATAGCTTTGTATTAGAAATGTAGAGTTTATGATTAAACTTGAACAACTAAAAAAAACATTTTTCCAATTGATTTTATTTATTTTTTTATATTATAGTTATACACAAAGTAGCAATACTTTTAGAGTAATGAAATAAATAGGAAACTATGTTTAGTAACATTGTGTTGTAGCTAAAAAGTTTTTTTTGGAAATATAAACGATCACTTGATACAACCCTTCGTCAAAACTATCGACACAAAATAATAACCCTTCAATTCCCAAAGAAATGTAGTCTTCACGGGCCAGTAGAGTCACGTTACTCTCTACTGCTACCCTTTTTTGCGTGACCGTTCACGTGGAAAACTCTATAGCTCAGGATTATTATACAGAGGAATTAGCCCATCTCTTCGTGCGCTAGTGCGCCAGCCGTCTTAACTCCACTTCTGCGTGTATCGACTCGCCGAGAGTATTGCGTTATTAGTCAGACCGGCGCCAAGGGTTGAACTACATCGCACCTGCAGTCATGTCACTTCCGCCTCTAGACTTCCGCAGACGTCGCCTTTCGCGTTCGCCTGCCACACGCCGCTCGCCGAGAGAATAGCCCTTGGGTGCAATAGGAAGGGTGGCTATGGTCTATTCGAAGTCGGTCTTGGAGGTAGAAAGAAGTTACCCGATGTAAAGTCATATTTTTTTTATTAGGTAGTTGTCGGATCAATGAGCGTGATTGGAATAAATACCAGTTTATGACAATCATATAGAGCTGTTTTATTGCTTTATTGCGTATACGTTTCAACACCCATACTTTATTTTCTTAATATAAAATTTAGAAACACAAATATAAATGTTTCATTGTGATCAATTGAATTAAGTATCTTTGTAACCTTCCTATTAATATTTTCAACATTTAATTTGAACCACGACTTTACTCCGAATATTTATGTATTTTTAGAAATGGCTTTTTTATTTATTTCGTATAATGAAGATGTCAATACTGAAGAGCTAATATCTCGATAACAAAAATCCAGTCGTACATAGTTATATCAGAAATAAGAGATTTGTATTATCGTTGATCGCTGATTCAACCAAATTCCAATGTTAAAATGAGAACACGTAGTATAATGACTTTTCTTATCTTTATTCATTTTTTTTTTCTCATTTTGAAATTCCAAAACTTTTGAACGTTAAAAGTATAGCGGGAGGAGATTCTATTTGCATTTCTGCTTTTAAATATGAAGTTGTCCTCGAAAAAATAGATACGAAAATTAATAGCAATGACCCCTGGCTATACGGGAACGATATGTCCACGTAAATAAATCGCTATATTTGCAGGTGTATTTCATTTTAGGAGCAGGAGGTTTTACTTTAGATATCTTGCGCATTTTTCGTTATATACAACGTTACGGCGACGACGATGCCAACAACGACGTATAAATATGAGCAAAATATGGCACAAGAGGGGGAGAGAAGAGGGAGAGAAACAGAAAAGGGAAAGAGGATCCACGCGAGAGGCCGAGCGAGCACAGCCATTGTTAACGCCTCTGAGCGATAATCTATATAGGGTCATAACTAGCGAATTCCCCGCGTTTCCCCATTTCCTCCGTATTTTTTTTCTTCATCGCATCCTCTTTTCCTAACTTTATTTTTTGCGCTCTTCGTCTTCTTCTCTTTATCATCCTGGTCTATGTATAAAACCAAGTTATTGGTCCGCGTGCACCGCCTTTCGTTTCCTTCGTTTCTTTCTTCCCCTCTTTCTCTCTCATTTTCGTTGGGAAGAGAGAGAAAGAGAGTGAGAGAGAGAGAAGGGGGAGGGACAGAGAGGGTGGAAGAGAGAGAGGTATACTCGAATGACTGATCCCGTAATGCCACTACCGCCACCGCAGGATCCAGTCAAACGAAATTGAACCAAGCCATTCAAGACGAGCCAATTGGGTCGTTCATAATTTCATAAACAAACAATAGGGCGCATGGAGCTGACGTAAAAAAACAAGAAGAACAAATGGTGGAATTAGAATGAGGAAGAGATCGAAAATGGGGTGAATTTTGGTATGATCCGTATTTGTCACTTTGTGACACAACGGAAGTACGATTAGAGGAGGATTTCCTTTTTTGTTCTTAAAGTTGCCTGAAAAACTTTTCCAGAGTCTATGATTCGAATTTGATATAGAGTTTGATAAAGAATCTACAATTGATAAGTTTATATACTGAAATATAATAAAAGAAATTATTCTACAATCTAATACTGTTTTTGAGACATCGAATAAATAAATAAATAAAATAAATAAACAATGCAAATAGGTACTCTTTTCTCGGTCAGGCGGGTGTTATTTTCAAATAAAAATACCTTTTATTTCAAAATAACCCCCGCCAGATCGAGAAAATGCAACCATTTTACGATATTTCTGGAGACAAGCTCTCCATTCTCCAGTTTTCAGTGTACATCTACAAGAAAGGAGTAACTTATAGACTTTATACAAGTATTTGTCGATATATGCAGCAAATTATACACTGGATTGATGAATGTCCGAGTTATTGAGTTTATCAGAGATTTTCTTTCAAATCTATGTATAGAAATGATACGAGAAAATTTTATCTTATTTTAAACTTTTAGGATGGTTATTTGAATAATGAATGAGTAAATTTTTCTACTTTCTTATAAGTGATTATTTCGTTGCACGAATTAAGTCTTCATCATTCCAAAATCGTTGCTTTTCAGTTTTCACATTTCCTGAACATGTACGAAATCATTATCGAATTCTGCTCATTTGATAAAACGAAAAATATTAAACATCGTAATACAGTAATTGAATATCCAAAGTGTCTGGTGTACTCCTCTAAATTAACAACGCCAAAGAGACACAAAAAAAAAGAAAAATTGCTTGTTCTTTTTACCTCAATCTCATTAACATCCTTGTGGTGACTACAATTAAAGACAGAGAAACCAAGGATTCTTCTCTCGGGAAGTATTAACGAGCAAATTTAATCACCTTCGATTTTCTACTCTTTCTTCTACCTCGTCCGTTTCTTAACTTGTGAATTTTTTCCCCAAAACTTTTCAAGTGTCATCGGTTCCCAATTACTCTGTTATAAAATATTAAATCTCATAGTATTAAAATTCAAATCGAAGTTTGAAATTCGTTATAAAGTATCTTTAAGTAAGTTCTTAGTTAAGTTGATAAAGATGAAGGAAAATTTTCATTGAAGCTAATTTCATTATCGTCATGGATTTATATATAAATCATTAGTATATTTAATGTAACTATATTATATGAGGAGAAAAAAAAATTAATGAAAATTTAAATTAATAACTTCACATCGTGTATTCACTTGATGTCACGACGCTCGTATAAATTCAAATTAGCAAGTGTTCAAATTAGATCCGCGTGATACCTATATAGTTGCGATGACTACCTAGGCTAAATGTTTGGTAAAACTTGGCGCGATGGTGGCGGCGCGCGATTCCCCAGAGTGTCGTTGACTAAGTAATTGGGTTGCGCACTAACTGATCTTGGTCTAATAAATACATCAGTCTCGCTATCGAACGGCATAACTTTATTTTTATTGGGATTCTAAATATTATAGTCGTTGTCATAACTATTAAATGCGACTGATAAGATGGGAGGGTGGGTCGAATGGAGCTGTGCGATCAGGATGAACGGAAGATAGTAAATTTATGGATCGATCGCGTAGTTTATAGGATATTAATTTTGATCGAGTTATTGAAAGTACCTGTCGGCCCGCTGTAATCATCCGAGTGATTTGATAAATTTAATATCCTATTAATTATCTAAACAATATCGAGAGTTGCTAGTAATTTAAACGAAATTTGAAATCGCGAACGTTGCGAAAATACGTTAATATGATGATATTAAACCTTCTTCACTGTCTTGTCCATTCATATTCCAGCTTTGTTCAACAAAGCTTTACTTACGAAATCAACCTCACTATCTCTGAAAGCTCGAGCCAATAATTAACTTCAATCAAAAAAATAAACAGCAGGCCAGGGCATTAGCCGGAACGAACGAAAATACAACGGAGCGCCTTGAACGTCTACCTTTATTAAAGCAAGAGTTGGCTGGCTGGCGCTCGGAAAAAGAAAGCCGCAATGGCCCCGACATTCGCTAAGAACAATTTCGTTTACCCTTAGTGCCACGAGGAATTTGCATTTTAAGGAAAGAATCGCGAGCGCGCGCAGCAAAAGAGAGAAAACAAAGGCAGTGGCGTTGAATTTCTCGTCTGTGGACGACGCTGGGGCAGGAGGGGAAGGAGAAGCCGAGAGGAAGATGCGAAGGTTGGAGCAGCAGACGAGGCGAATCGGCCCGTCCCATGGGAATTTCCGTTTGGCCAACTTTGAGAAATCAAGTGACTCTTTCATAAGCGGAACACGCAAGCGCAAGCCATCGACGCAGCGTGCCTTACCACTCGTTTTCGCAGTACGCGCACGTCAACGAATATGTTGAAAATCTCGCTTTCTACCTCTTTGTCTTTTACTTTTTTTATGTCACTCTTCTCCCGCCTCTCACGCTTTCATTCATATTCTTAAGAATTGAATTGTTATTCCGGCTCCGGCGTGGAATGACAATTGTCGGTTCGTCGATTCGCTGGCAAATACCGGAAAGGTCTTGGTCGGTTTACCGGTTGGTTAGTCAAATCCAGAATCACTCGAGCCTTTTCTCTCGTCTGCTCGCTTTCCGCTCCTATTGTTCCAGTAGCTTGGTGAGTGGCGCGTGCAAAAAATTTTCTCAATTCCCTTTTCGAAAAGCTTTTTTCGTGTCTTTTTCGAAACGTGAATGATCCTCAACGAATTTATTTTGAGTGCACGTATAATCGTATTTCCAAATCGACTTTCGTACCGAAATCCCGGTTATCTTTTACAAAACGTATAGATGTATACCTATATATAGGTACGGTTTGATTGAGTACATCATATATCCGCCCCATCTAAAAATACATATATGGAACAAAATAGGACACACGGCACCCGGCTACTCTGCTACCGTCTGCTGCTGCGCGATTGTTAATGCTTTATAATACAGCCAATGATAAACATGTCACGCGGCACGAAATAAGTTCAAAATCCGCTGTATCCGCTGTTATATGGCATAATTTAGAGGGGGAAAACCCATGGTAGGATGCAGGGTTCGGAAATGCATAGTGCGCACGCTACAATAATTTTACAGCCGGCATATTGAGTAATTGAGAAAATATATCACCGATCGAGTTCTGCGTTCAGCAATGCGGCGCCCGATGCGGACACCCCCGGTCTACCCCCCCTACGAAATCGAGTAGCCCGCGTCGAGCGCGTATATTACACATCACGCGCGCACCCCAGAAAAGTATACACGCGGTTATAATTGGAGAGGAGGGAGAGGGAGCGAGCGAGAGAGAGAGAGAGAGTCGGCCTGGAACAAATTGGAAAATGTCTGGCAGTTCCACTGCAAAAGTACAAACGTACAAAGTGGGAGGGATGGACGGAGTGGAAGAGAGAGAGAGATATGTTAAGCCGCTCAATTAATTCAGCGGCCTCTCCTCGGGTGCGCGATTTGATGTACACTGCAGGGGCACGAAATCCGCCAGCACTCCGTTGACATCTACATCGGCCAGAAATTAAAAGTAAAAATATGATTCGGTCATTGGCGATCTCTCGATTGATTAAATTACAATGTCCCAGCCGGCCATTTCGCGAGAGGGCTATATCTTCAAAAGATATATATTCAGCTGGAATTATCGATTGTGGCATATAATGGCGAGTTTAATTAATTTATCAAATCCAGGTTATTATAGGACGGTGAATAAAAGTAATTTTGTAATCGCCGCACAATGAGAGCTTTATTCTGCGTATTCTCGTGTAAAAAGAGCGAATGAGAGAGATGGCTTACAAGTGAATTATTTTGGTAGGTCGGATGATTTCCAATTCCGCGAAATTAGAGGCATTTTAGTTAGTAAAATATAATACCAGTCGAAATTAAAAATTTTTAATAAAATGAAAAATCCATTGGCACAGGAAAAATGAATACCTGTTTCATTTAATAAAAATTTTGCCACAAAAGGAATAATACATCTATTGTGATTTAAAAATTTTATGTAGAATACCGTACTAAATTTTATAAATTTTAAAATCAATCAAATTTTTTCATTTTGTTCAATTGTTATAGTACAGGATTGCACGCTTATATTCGTCGAGTTAATTAAATTGCACAGCAACAAGAATATTGTACAAATTTTATATTCCACGAAATTTTCAAATATTGTGTTTTCAATCAAAATTGGGTTATTATTACAAAATTGGAGTTTTGACAGATTATATTTCAAAAACTGCAGCAGCTGCGATCAATAACCAATCCAAAATAAAATTAAACCATTAACCCTCATAATGGTCGCCGCCTTAGTAATCACCAAACTATTTAGCCCGCAACTTCGATCAACTAATTTATAAACTGTCCCTTGTCTCCGGGCGCACAACACACACACACACACATGCACACACCATCCGCGCGCGCGCGCGCCTCTCGCACCAAAAACGTGGCGTTCCGCAACTTTGCATCGCGCACAAATTTTCGTTGGCGGTCTGCTTTAACCCATAAACTAGTCGAACATTCCAGGCCGGACCTTTCCGGAAGGAGAGCACGACCGGCCGCCACCGCTTTCATAAACTTCATCGTTGATCCACGCATTTATCCACGGAATGCACTACTTCACGGTCCCGATTCATTCCTTCCAGCGCGTTCACAATCCTTTGCCTACTTTCGCGTGGCCAGGACACAGATATATATATATACGTACGTGCACATCACGCACGCGATGTTACGATATCTATGCCTATATGTGCGGCGACCGCCCACCTTCCCTAAAATGGTAATAAGCGGAGATTGAAGTCTTCAAGTGCCGCGAACGTTTTGTAAATTGAAGCCGAACTCCGTGGGGATGCCGCGCCGCGTGCGAGAGCGATATATAGTAGAAAGCAGCAGCGGTAAGCGCATAGGTACGCGCGGGGGCGCCGGTAGCGCACAAGAGGTAGTTTCGCATTTTGACAACTGGCAGTTACGTCCTTGATGCACGCGCTGGCGTGTCATGTCGACATTAATTTACCCGCTTCCAAGCGACCTCGTCCCTAAATTCCCGCTTTCACGTACCCGCTCGCGCACTCTCCGCACTGTGTGGTACGCTTTCCGCGTTCCTTTCCGCGACTTCCCTCTGCTCGTTGCAGGCTCGCTTCGCATGAATGGACTTGCGCGCCCGCACTCGCTCGCGCGTGCTATTAAGAGCTCGCTTAAATCGATAACAATTAAAGCGCCCCTTATTGCCAGCTCGGAGGTGGAGGAGGATGGGGGGCGGGGAATGGCGTAGCTCGGGTCAGCGGAAAAATGGGAGCGCAAATGTGAGGGTATAGTGTGCGCTTTTGTGGTTTTCGCACACTATAATCATTGAGTCTGGAATTCCGACTTCGATGCCAAATGCTATTGAGAGTATATTGAATTGAAAGGATTCTTTGAAAATAAAAATAGGATGATCTGTTTATCGCTGGTAATTAGTAAAATGGTAAAAAAAATCGATCAATATGCCGCAATTAGTATATAAATAGTTCTATAAAGAAAGTGGTTTATTTATAGACGTGTAAATTGAGAAGTATAAGTAGCACAGTCGTTCTACAATCGGGTAACTAGACTGTCGCTATTTTTATTATTTGTTGCCCAAGTATTTTTACAGTAACGTATATAAAGTCTGATGATAGTGTTGGCTCATTTTATTGCAGAAAGTTCTCGAATAGTGGCCGGCTTAAGTATCTTTCGGTAATAAAACACCTTAGTTGGGCCAATAAAATTTCGTTGCAGTAAAGTCCGCTATACAACATACCCTTTCATGCGAATACGCTACGGTATTTTATAATTTTTAAGGGCTATTAAAAATTATAGGTTCTCGAAGTCCTAGGAGTGAGCGATGTCGTAGGTTGTTGTATACTATCGTTAATTTTAGAGAGGGTATATTGAAAATGTTCTCTGACTTGAGTTGAAACAAAAAGTATAACTATTTTTTCGATACAGTATGCGTAAAATGCAATTTTACATATTCTGTAAATTTTTAAAATTGGTTTTACGCCCTCCTCTATCGAACATATTATATTATGTCATGTATCCCGTGTAAACATAAAAAGTCTGGCACCAGTCTGGCGAAAGTCTGGTTTCGTTTTTTGGTCTGGAAGAAGTCTGGAAAAAGTCTGGTTACATCTACTTTTGACTCTGTTTGGTAATGTTCAGCTTAAAAACAGCTTTTAAAAAATCGATTATTTATTCATGAAAAAACGAAATAACCCGACTTCCACCAGACCGCCGCCAGACTTTCGCCAGACCACCGCCAGAATTTCGCTAGACTTTCGCCAGACCGCCGCCAGACTTTCGTCAGACTTTCGCTAGACTGGTGCTAGACTTTTGTTTTGTTACACGGGATGTCAAGTGATCAGCAGAATAACAGTGCAATCATAAATTAATTTTTGGTAATATTTGCTTTGTTATTTCACTCATTCTAATAGAGCAATAATATATAGTTTATTCTCATCTTCACTATAATGGCCATTTGACAAGTGATGCCAAAGTCGCGTCTGATTCCCTGCTTTATTTTATTCCCGCATAGCGAGAACAGTAACAAGATGGGAATAACGTACTACATGTAACAAGGGCCTAAAGTCAATCATTCCCTTGGATGATCAGTGAACCCATCTGCGGGAATAATCTGCGTCTTTAGTCCCTTGTTACATAATGTACTATTACATTATGAGTAAAACTTTATTTGTATAATAAAACCAATCGCAAAGCAGTAATAGGTACAATTGAACACTTAATAATTAACAACAAAAAGTTTTAGTATTATGTACTTTTTAAAATCAAAAAGACAAACTAAAATTTCATTCCACATCAAAACACTCCAGTTATCATATGACCGATGTTCGAGCAGAGCGTCACATATGGAATTGCGTACGGGATTTCCAGCTTTAAATCGCTCCAACTCCCGACGTCGGTTGCCGGGGGTTGCGACTTTAAACTTTAAAGGCGAGAGAACGAGATGTGTATACGTACGTACGAATGCGACGCCCCGCGATCGCGCTTGAAATTGGACTATTCTATGGCCGCTGCAATGCACGCCGCGGCGCCAGGGAAAAATCGAAGGAGCTCTTGAGCACCAAATTAATACCGCACCGGGGACATTCGCGCAGCGCGAGGAAACGACGAGAGTACATAAATAACCCTGGCTAAACGTGCGAGTATTGCGCGCGGGACACGTATATGTATAGGTGTGTACATCTCGCTCTCGCGTGCTCTAATAACCTGGCAGCCGCCACCTGCGGCTAAGAGACCGGAAGAAGGTTAATTAGCTCTCGATTTCCTATTGTCGTGGCGTCGGGTTGACGAGTTAATGCGCTTTGCGCACTGTGCGCCCCTATCCCGACCTTTCGTTTTAGAGCATGCAGCGCGTGGCCCATTTGCAGAAATTAATCTTGGAAGTATAAATTATTTCAGCAGATATATGGGAGCGCAGTGTTTTTCGTCGACATAAATATGATTTTTGAGATTTAAAACACTTTTTGTATATATATATATGTGAGTCTTAATTTTGAAATCCTTTTGCGAATATAAATGTGGAAAGTTTTTGGAAGAGAAGCTTACTAAAACTAGATGTTTTATAATTTTTTACGTTATTCATCTTCTTTTATATCATATAACGAGCTAAAATATTATGCGGTTCATATAAAACTATTTCCCATATAAAGCTCATTATACTTATCCCATACATTGTTTTCTTAGACTATAAGACATATATATGCATATTATATGGAAGATTTGTTGAATGTTAACAAAGACACAATATTGTATACACCATTTTAATGGGGTACTAAACATTAAAACAAAATGTACGTTTCTATCTAAATTAGAGATTTCATTTAAAAAAATAATGAAAGGTATCGTAAAAGTAGCTAAGAAGGAAAAAAAATCTCCTAAAATCTAAACTTTTAACTTTTTGGAAGAAATTCCATGAATTAATGGCAATAATGAAATTAAATACGATATAGCGAGCACTAGAAAATTAATACGATACTCACCAGAGCTAAATGTTTCCTGAACAAATCCTGGCACAGAAGTACATAAAAGTCGCTCGGCCGCTGTAAAAGTTTTTCCGTTACACTTCACTCCGCCGATTAACGTACGCCCGGGTGGTAGCTTTCTAGCGCCGTAAAAACGACTTTTTGAAGTAAAAGTCGTCGAAAAAGCTCCACTCTCTCTCTCTCTCTCTGCCTGACTTTTCACCAAAGTCTCGCACGACACGCGTGCACTTTCACCCTTTAGGAAAATATCGACGACGACGACGGCACAGCGATGCAGCAGGAATACATAAGTCACGTGCGGCCGCGTGGAATTACCGGGGGACGCGTTTGAAGTCGTCAAGTGATAAATCTTCCTGACGCGCGGACTCGCGAACGACCGCAGCGGCGGCAACTTCGAGCGGCCATGTATATATAGCGACAGTCTTTTTTTTCCCTCGAGAAAAAACGGAGTGCCGAGCGGAGAGTTCATCAATGGCGGTGCGATGGAAGTGGTGCGAGCGGCGGACGCTGGAAGAGCTTTTATAAATGCGAATTCTTCGGAGTCCCGTAGAGGGAGAGCTTTCGCGGGAAGAAAGTTGGCGATATTTTTGTGACTAGATTTATTCATGAAAGAAATCGCGGTGGATTAATTTGGTTAGTTTGCGCTATAGTAATACCTAGGTACAGAATGTGTTGATGTACGTGCGAGAAATGAATAGATTTCGGGGGTGCAAAATGAAATTTGTAAGACAGAAGTCAAAATTTTTTATACCCGGAACAAAAGAAGTAGTGCTTTGTTTTAGTATGTTAAACTGTAAGTAATATCATCCATAAAATTATCTTTATCATTTAGAAACATATTTATAAAATCATTTATGAAAAGCAAGTCATCAAATCAGGAAAAGTACAAAAGTTTTTAGCAACAATGACTCATTACAGATTGACTCAATATCGCAGTCTTTAGTATTTTAATTTATTTGAATTTAAATCTATCCAATAGTCATACACTGTTCATAACGCATCAAGTTAAAGAACATTGGATGACTAGAATAATTGGTGAAAATTAAAAAAGTTAAGTTTTAGCATTTTATTTTCTTATTTAGTTACTGTAGTGAATACTTTTTTCAACAACGATTGTTCTTTATAACATGTATTATGATTATTAGAGCATCTGTTCTGTATCGTTAGTTATAATATTATATTATTTAAAAAATGATAAATTGGAAGAAATTGAGGCGACAAAAGTGATAAAAATAAAAAAGCTTATCCATGCTTTTGCTTTGATCTCTCTCAATCCTTCGCATTTAATAAAAGTTTGAATATTTACTGAGATGCGCGAGAGGAATCGAAATCTGCAATGGTGGGAAACGAGACTCGCTGTATTCGTTTCGTGTTCCAGTTAAAATGTCGCTGTCGTCCTCAATGCCCGGGGCGATTTGCGAAAATCGCTGAAAAGACCATGCGGTTCCCGGAAAAAATTGGATCGCCTGCGTTTCGTTTTTAGCATTGATTCGCTGTTCAATGTTTTTCTTTATCTATATTCGATGAACTCAATTGACTCTCATATTTTTTCATGCATAGCTGCGAATCGCAATCGTTTATAATTAACAATTTTATACTATATAACAATATATAAAAATTTAATAAACGCTTTTATTTTTTTGTTTAGGTAAGAACTTCACTCTTAAAAACAGAGCCAAAACTATTCCGTATTCGGTGAGTGATCGCTTACTTACGCCTATCAGGAGCTTTTTTGATTATCAATCAAGTTTCCATATACCGTTGATAGATAATTATTAATAAAAAACTAACAAATAATCAAAGTACTATTATTCTTATAATATCCCTTTTAAAAAGGGAGATTGTCAGAGTAATATAGATAAAGATGGCGCCCACGCGTGCGTAATACGTGGAGCGCGAAACGTGGCAGGAACGCTTCGCGCGTCTGATAACTCTATAGTGATACAAAATTGCAGTACATAATTCTGTGCCAATAACCAGAGTAATAGGAAATTCAACAAGTCTACCGCACTCATCCACATAAAATTATGAATCCCTACCAGGAATCATTTATGCGATTTTATTACTAACCTTCATCAGCCAATAAAGAGATTATATTTTAATAAAACTGCAGAACCTAATTCGATTTTCGCAGCGTACAGCGGCGAAGATTTATACCTTTATCGAGAGTCGCGTAAGTATTCGATAAAACGAAAATCAATTACCGGTTCGCGCTAAAAGAAAAGAATCGCGGCCCGCGAGGGGAGGGAGGGAGCTAGAAAAAACGACGACGTAAAACTACTCTACGCGCTCTCGCGCGTCCGCCCGTGATTGTGGTTTATTGCCATTTCCTAAAGGACTGCTCGTCGCCGTGATAAATCTTCTGGAGAGCGCGCCGGCCATATACCATCGGTATTAATCAGAGTAAAACTCTTGCGAGCGTGCGCGCGAAAGCGCAGTAAACCTCGCTCGCTGCGCGAAACAGCAAAATAGTCCTTTTGCCCTGCAGACACCGGCGCGCGCTGTCGTGTTCTTTGGCCCCGTCGTTTGCGCCGATTTATGATGCTCGCGAGGCAGATGAGCCTCGGAATTGACCGAACGATTGTTGTTTTATCGGCCGATTTAAGGGATGAGATTTTTTTTTCATTTCTCAGTAATGAGGCCAGTTGACCGGCTTTTCCCGGAGAAATAAGATCATACAAACTGATTCGCATTAGTCGAATACTAATAATGTAGCCCACGGTTTATTTATACATGTATGCATATATTTAATTTTAGATTCCTTTGAAAATTACTAACGCAAAGTGTTATTTGAAATTGTATGTTTTATGTCATTCGTGTAATTATTATAATTACTAAAATCGTAGGAATGTAAACTCATTAAATCAAGCACTAGGATGTTATTCTATCTTCTAACTATATTTTACCTTTAAAATATAATACGGCAAATAATTAAATGCGGAAACGTATAAACACGAAAAATTTTAATTAAATACAGTCTTTGAACTTAGCTTTGATGACGCATGTATCAAAATGGGTTAAAAGTAGGTTATACTTCTGAATTTGAAAGATAAATAATTAAAAAGAAAACTAAAGTTACGTAATTTATAATGCAAGGATACTCACGGCATGGTAATGAATTTAAACTCTTTTTTATATCAGCAACAGCTATCAGAGAAAAATGTTGCCATATATATGTAACAGCAATATTTTTATCTATAAAAAACTATTTTAAAATAATCATATAAGCCCTATTGAGTCTTTATGCAATCCTCTGGAAACAGTTCCTTTTAAGTTTCCTAAAGCTTAGTTTTTTATTAAGTGCATTGTGAAAGCAATAGACTTCATCCTTGGAAAAGAGGAAGATAACGAATACATCGTAATTTCATGAGGTCCATGTAGAAGAGGAACTTTGCGACTACAGTCAAGTCGATTATTTTAAAGATGCTTTAGCCCAAATATCCTGCAGATGCGATGCCCACGCAAGAATGTGTGGCAGTAAGAGAGGGGGTTATTTAAAAAGTCTGCAGTAACTGCACAACTGCTTCTTTTTGCGCGAGACTGTCGATCTCCGACTATTCGGATTGCAGATTTTTTTAAATTATCGACTCGCTTATTGTCGCATGTCTGTATAACTCTCTTACTTAAAAATCAGCCATAAGCTTCATTCTATTATCCAATTCTCCCTTATGCAGATTTACAGGACAGTTTTTGGTTTTACATATGTTATATTAACGGGCATGCTATAATGTTTGATAAGTAAAGAAAAATTAAAGTGAGTCTGTGTCCTCTAGGTTTTTACCAATTTCTAAAATTATCCTTTGAATGTAAATATCTAGTGAATCCCTTAACAAAATTTACAGAAATATCTTTTCATTAGCCACTAGAGGTCTAACTACCTCGCCAACGGTGGTTTGGGGTGTTGAGAACAAATATTGATCTGCCGAAGAAAATAAGTAGTAATCAGTTCAATGTTAACCTTTTTTGAAGTAATTCATTTTAATTTTAATAATATCATTTTATTTGATCCATTGAAATTTTGTTCAGTACTTATTGAATATTTTCAAAAGTGAAACCAAAAATAACAATGACATTGGAATTTTCTGCATGTATGCTTTCGTTATTTTCTTCTTCAGATTCGTATCTGCTCTCTTCATCACCGTATACAATTAAGAATGGGAAACTAAACACGCCTGAAGCTCAAATTTTTCTCGAATACGATTTTCCGGAAGCTTTTTCAGTATGAAAACGTGCGTGCGTTTCACACTGAAATCCTCTTTGTATGCTTCACTTTAAGGATTCGTACCGCAGTGCGCGAAAGAGATTATCGAACAAATAACTTTATTGGCAGCATTTTCTGAGAATAAATGGCTTTAACCATTAATCGCTCCTGCTTCATAATTTATTTTTTATCTCTGCATATCATATAAAATACTAGAAAATGAGCGAGTTTTTTTATATAAACATTATTATTTGAAACTTTATAAAAAATCACTTACTTTCGAAATATATATCAATTACTGTGAATCATTCAGTTAAGAAAAGAAAACATATATAAATTAAAATAAAATTTTATTTCTAAAATATTCTTTCAAAATTTTGAACTATTAATTTTGTGGTTCTCAAACAAACATTAACAATTTTATACTTTGTTCTAAAAAAAATTAGCTCTTATAAATTAAAATTTCTTTTTTTGTTCAATATCTGATTTACCGCAAAAAATATATGGGTGATATAGGAATCTGGGTAGCTAAGGAAGCAAAAACCGCGTAGAAAAAGCAATTAATCAAACCGAAATAAAAAAGACAAACGCAGGACAGCTGCACAACTATATTGCGAACTGGCGAGCATATCTGAAAAAAAATTCTAGCCAAGCTCACGCATATACCGCAAAAGCTGTCGAACGTATGGAAAAAAATGACTTACTATTTCGCCCTCGTGCCTTCGGATCAGATTCTGTAACGTCCGCAAGATCATTCATATTAATTATATTTTCACACACAGATGTCAAATAAAAGTGATGCTGCACACCAAACTAAAAACGAAGCAAAATTTGATACCAATGGAAGGGGAAAAATGATTTCCTCATACATATTATATACTATATCTTTGATTATTATAAAAAGCCAAATAAAATGCATACTTTCTAAAGTTGGATTAGTAGTTTTTTCACTAATTCAACTTTGGAGAGTACCATGTAAATTAGGCAAATTTTCTGTCCTAGTTAAAATTACTTGCTAATAATAAGATCACTTCTGAAAAAAAGTTGTATAAAGGTGAATGTAGCGCAGAAAAAGCTCTGGAAAACTCATTACACACTTTGACTGCACTGCAATGACGGGTCAATAATGAAAAATCCATCTGCTTCATCTCCGCTGCATTTGACGCGGGCTTTTCAATTAAGCTAAGGAAAGTTATAATATTTATACACATGCACATGGACATGGATACTGCCACGCCAACGGGCCATAATGACTTTCCATCGTCCAGGCTGGCAACGAAGCGAGTCGCTGTGTATTACAGCCACACTGTAGCTATAGCTAACAGCAATATAATGGGATACTTGAACAAATTTAAGTGGCGATATTTCGATTGGATATACTGACATTGTAATTTGTAAACATATAGCTTGAATAAATGTGTCCAATTTCTTTTTTTCTTCAACATTCCTTTGCTTCTTTCTATCTTTGCGTACGTAGCTGCGCTTTAGTAGGATTTCGATTCACCTTTCGCTTCTATCGAGCACAATGTCTTTTCCTTTTTTATTTTGCTCTAGAAAGCAAGAATCTATACATTAATTGGAATGCTCCACCACTCGTTTTTGTTTCGCTTTTTTGGGTCGCACGTGCCACTTTACTTGTACATGGCTAGAGAGTCAGATACATCCAGAGAGAGAGAGAGAGAGGGAGAGAGGGGGTGAGAGAGAGAGAGAGAGAGAGCATAGGAAATATTATAAGACTCTAAAAAATAAAAGATTTAACAATATTACGTTATGGAATTAGTATTATTATGAATTATCCTAGAACTCTTAATCAAGTTAACAAAACCGGGGAAGCGGGGAAGATATTCACATCATTTTCAGAATAGTAAATGACTAGCTCGAATGATAATGGAAATTAAATGAAGACTCATTTTATGCCATAAGAGAAACCCTTTTTTCAATCTATTTCTCACATTGATTGGTGTGAAAAATGAACTCCATTTAGGACAGCCTTTTTATCCGATATCTTAAAGCTGATCAAAATGGCACTCCGACAAAGCCATTAAAAACCTACTCTCTAAAAATGAATAAGTTAAAAGTCATCCGCTTGTACGATTGAATAAAAAATCTACTAATACTTTAGTGAATATTCACTTATTGAAGCTGTGGAATCAAGTTTCTGCGTAATAAATGAATATTAACTAACGTAATAATCCATTTTTTCACTTGTTTGTATCAATTAACGACCTTTTACTGGTTCATTTTTAGAGAGTAGTAATTATCGATTTATTACAGCTAAGAGCAA
>JAPYZO010001440.1:3028-21767 GCA_030522905.1 Torymus flavipes
ACCATGACCAGCAGCTGCGTCCTTCAAGGCAGCCCTGAAACATTATCAAAAAGCTTGCCCTGACAAGGGCAGATTGCAAAAGAATAATAATTTACCCTTTCGGGCTCATATAGTTTGTTTGTTTGTTTGTTCGTTCCTTTTGTCCTGAAAAGGACAGATTTTTTTTATCTCGTTTTATATAATGAATAGTTCACTACTTCATTGTCATTCATTTGCGGACCCTGATAAGGGCCCTGGGGATAGGAATGGGAATAAGGATGGGGACGTGGATTTTTTTTTGGGTATGTGAAATCAGATTTGTCTATGGAAGGAAAATGGGATACCGGGGGGAAAAGGGGGTATGTGATTGTGACAAATATTACAATTTTGTTTTTCTTCGTTCCAGATTACATTGAATTTTGACTCTCTTCATTCTTCATTCTTCCTTCTTCTCCGATGAGTATCGATGAGGTCTTCGCGATTAAAAAAAGAAAAAAACGGAAAAATATATATATATAATAGTTAACCGAAAAAAGATCGAAAATAATACGAAGGAAAACTCTCCTTTCACATTCTTAAAAGCTACGCGTCGAACGTGTCCTTAAAGCTTTCATTATCTTATTCTTTTGTTTTTCATTATCTTTGTCAATCTCCTCCTTTCCGAGGGAGGGGGTTTGGCGAACTTGTGTGTGGGTCTCTTCTGCCGCAGCACTTGACGGAACACATTTTATTGCACGCTAGCTTCGCTTTGGAAGACACCCTTCTGCCGCCGCTCTCTCTTCCTCTTTCTCTCTCAATTCTCACTCTTTATCTATCCTATCGCATGCCCAAACCTTCGCTTATCTAAACCGTATATCACTCTTTCTCACTTTCTATTCATCGCTTTCTGCTAATCCTCAGTCACTCACGCGCACGCTCATTCACACTTTCATTATTTTTTATTTTTTTGGTTGGCTTTTCTTTGACAAAAAGACAATTTTTTTATGCTTGTATATTATGTTAGAATTCCTCTCACAGCGGCGGGGCGCGTCGCCCGGCTTGGCTTTTTTTATATATGTTTGCCGAAGCCGGGCTTAAATATTTTGTTTTATTATCAACTTTTTTTTTGTTTAGTTAATCGTCGTATCTCACTGCTCCACGCGCCCCTCACACACTCACTCACGCATTATCCGTATATGCTCGCACACATTCGCACCCTAGTGAAATCGTTCCTTGTTTCCAACTTCCGAAAGTTATCTCTCTTAGTCCTACTTGAAAAATCTAGGCGTCGAACATCTTTTCTAAAACCTTTCCTTTCTCTTTCTTTCTTTCTCGCTATTAACTGTGATTCATTATTATTCATTGTGATCCTGTATTCTTGTGGTAGCTGTGTGTATAATTATAAATGTGTGTTTGTTGTCGGATTGTAGCTGTGTGTTTATTATCTGTGTGTCGTTAAAACGTGAATTTTAGTTATCTCATCGGCGTTATACTTCGACGGCACTTGGTGTCGGGACGGCTCTCCATTTACCGAATTTCCTCAATACTTTTCTATCTCTCTTGTTCCAACGCTTTCTTCTCTCTCTCTCTATCCCACGGCGCATTTTCCAATTCTCGCTAGTTCCGCTTCGCCTATCCAAGGATTGGATTTACAATCGCAACGTCCTCGGGCGAACGAAGCAGACTTTTACATTACAGATCCGAACCATCGCCATAAACATTTTTTTTTCTTTCTGCTCCATCGAACAGTCGGCAATTGGGCTCGCCCGCGGGTCAAGGCGCGAGGAACGACGGAATTTATTCTCGTCAGTCATAAGAGCGGCAGCCTCGTTCCACGCGTTGGCCCGCGCGCGTTCCGCGCGACTTGTTCGCCCGTACAATAAATTCCGATTCTCAAGTCAAAACAGTCCTCAATCCTGCGCTTCATTATCACCGGTATCGAACGCTTATACTTCGCGACACACTTCGATGCGCCCCGCACAAAAATCCGATATATCATCTCTTTATTACGCGTACAATATTATTTACAAATTCGATAAACTTTTTTTCTGTTGCTATCTTCTCCTCTCTCTCTTTGTCGACGACACACGAGAGCCCAACACATTCTGAGACTACACATTATTATCGTTTTGTATGTGTTCGTTTTTTTTTTCATTTCCATTAATATTGTGTTCAACCTTCACATGCTTTTCTCGAACGGAAATCACAGAGTTTCGTATGTATATATATATAATATATAGCTTAAAACTTAAAGCGCAACTAACACCGTGTTTGTGTGTGGTTCGCGTTACTTTTTTCAGCCATTATCTTTTGTCAATCGTCTTCTTTTATTTTCTGCGCTCTTAATTCTCACAAGGCTCAAGGGATCGGACCGCGGTTTCCTTTCACCTTCGCTTCATTTTTTTAATATTAATATTCATCGACGCGCGAACGGAAAAACCATATCTCATCTTAAAAATTATTATACATATGTATATATATATAGTTTGTATATAATATATAACATTCTTCGTTCGAATAAACATTTTCACGCACAGGCTCGCAATAATCCACGCATTCACGCTCGGTAAAATGTAAAAACGTAAAAATGCCTTGATCGGTGGAGATGACGATTGTGTTTTTTGTTTTATCGGTTACAGGACAAACGATGTTTTGTGATTTTTTTTTTTCTCTTCACTAGACGCAGACCAATATTTATAAGAAACACGGACGAAAAAATGAGACTCGAAGAGGTGTGTTCACACACCACCGCCGCGGTATAGCTCGCGCGCTCGGGCCTATTTGTCACGCGCTACGTAAAATTTTTTTTTCTTTTTACCCATCGTCTCTACCGAAAAATACTACTTCGCATTCCATCTTTCCCTTACATTCAATTTGGACACGTATATAATACATATACACTCAAACTATCACAAAAAACTCGACTCTTGCTCGAGTGCGCGACCTCAGTACCGCGGCGGTGTTTTTAAATATTTGCGCGAAAAGATATACAACCGAAAAATTATTTCTTCCCTTCGAGGGAAGCACACATGCAGCGCGTCCTCATTTGTTAACATCTCTCCTCGTCTCCACTTCACCTCATCGTTTTTATCATCTTTCTCAAATTCGCTTCATCTCATTCTCTCCCTCACTATCTCTCTCTCTCTCTATCTTTCTTACATTCTTTCGCTCAATCGCTCTCTCTGCTTTTTTCTCTAAAATTTAATCAGTACGTGTCCGGCCGCCAGGACGACGGCGGACGAGAGAATCGCCTCTTAAATGTACAAACGTGTAATTTTGTCCTACCGCGCGTCGCGCGCGCTTCGTTCGATTACATTATTATTTTCCACACACCCACATCATCGTCACACACAACAATGCAAATTGCTTGAACTTTTGTGTTTCTCGAGACGAAGCCGCCGCGCGACACCGGACAGTCCGCATTATACAAACGAGTTTGCGCGCGGTGGGCTTGCGCTTGTGTGTTGCTGGTGGTATATTATAATGTTTGCCACCGCGCGTACGAGCGCGTTCGCGAATGCGCACAGACCGTGTTCTCGTGTGTGTATATATATATACGTAATTATTAAAATTGCTTGCGTAGACGCTGTATATCGTTTAATTGTTTCACCATTATGGTTTATTATTATCATTGTAATCTTTGTTATATTACTTGTGGGTTTATTTTGATTTTAAGGTTCGGTGCAACACGTCTGCGCGCCTTCGCGAATCACGCTTCCATTTTAGCTCTCTCATTATCGTTTTTATTCTCGGTTAAATTCTAAGGCATAAGGAGGGAGAAATTCCGCGCAACTCGCCCGCCGGGGCGACGTTTTTAAGTAGTTTATAGTTTACAATATTATTCACTGTTAAGATTCTTCCGTCATCGTACTTCAAGAAAATTTTGGCCATTACTTTGTTTGTTTTAACTTTTTCCGTCAGTTTCGTCGTCTAGAAAAAACACGTGTGGGGTCGGCTTCGTTTTCGCAAAAAGGGAATAATTTTTTTTTTACAAAACCATTCGGCCGCACCTCATTTATGCGTGTATGTACAAATATGCTTTATCATAGTGTGGTTCATTCGTGTACGTGTGCAGCGTCGCCCTGACGCGTGCGTGGGTTCATTTTTTTTTTGTTTCTTATGGTTCTCCACTTTCTTCCTCCTTGTTTTGTTTGCTTTAAACTCGCTTTGTTTGTTTCACTTACAAGCTACGGTCGCTTAAAAACTACTCTTGCCTCCTTTCGTGTTCGCTTGAAATTTTTCGAAAGTATCAACATCGTGTGTGTGTATATGTGTTTGTGTACAATTGTGAATCGTTGTGTTTAGTGTTTAAAGTGTTTCCTGCACTTATGCATCACCTTCTTTCGTTTTGTGCCTGCGCTCGAAGCTGCCTAAAGACGAACTACTCCCAGCGTTTCTTATTCTGAATAGAGAAACGACAGGAGTAGCTTCCGTTCTTACGCTGGACTCTAATTAAATGAGCTTCAATTTCTTGTTACACACACGCACTGTTGTTATTTTTTATCACTGTCGCTTTCTCTCTTCGAGGAAAAAAAGAAGGGGGGGGGGGGAAAGGAAATTTTAGTCGCCCTTATGTCCCGTCGCTCAAAACGACGAGGACACTGCGATAGGGAGACTTTACCGCGCGCGGAAAGGAGGTACAACGTAAACAATTTTTTTTGCGATTTTCTTATTTTTCAACAAATTTTCTCGTCCGACGGAAGGAGCGAATAGTCGCGTGAGAGATCTCAGTTGTCAATATATATTTTTTTCATGTCTTACCCGGAGAGAATGAAATTTTCGGAGGAGGTGTCGGGAAACGAAAGAAAAACGCGCGCGTAGTATATAAGTTTCTCGCTCTCATTCTTTCTGATTCCCATTTCGGATTCCGTGTCCTGCCTCTCGCGTGTAAGATGTCGCCTCGACGAAATCTAATGCGAATATTCTTTGTACGTTATAGTATCACATAAAATTCTGGATCGACTGGGGGCCGTCCCAAACGCGTTATTTAAAAACTACACAGCAGCTCTGTGGGGTAAAGGTAAAATGCTCGGATTTTGGCGTTATTTTGATTGTTGCGCTAAAATGTTAGAAACTCAATAGCGTACTCTTCGTTAAAAAAACTGAGATATTTCGTGTTTGTTATTAAAAAAGATTTCGAAATTAAAAGAACGCGCGGGCTATATAGTTGCTGTTCGGAACGGTCCACCAGTCGACCACGCGAAGTCGCGTTTTTTTATTTTTGTCATCACTTACAACCTAAACGTCTTTTACTTTTTTTTTAATGTATTCATCATCGTTAATCCTAAAAAGTTTGGATTTCCCTTACACCTTATGGTTTTTTCTCCCCCGCTTGCGAGGGAGGAAAAAACGGAAATATCGTTTAACATGTAGGCGAGATTAATCCGCTCTCAACGATGGCGCGATTTTGCGATTCTTTAACTCGTTTTCTTCATCGTAATTTCGAATTGAATTGCCTTCACGGATTTCACGATTGTGTATACAAAGGGCAAGAAAAAGAAAATCGTGTGCGGTTTTCTACCGTGAAAGCGCCATCGTGTCATCGTTGATTTCGGAACTCGATGTGTGTGTGTGTGTGTGTGTGTGTGTGTATGTGTTTATGTGTATAGTTTATTGACTTATTTAAAAATTACGCGCTAACGATTTTTTCTGCTTAGTAATGCTTAATTGCCTGTCTCCGTAACCCTAAACTTAAGACTTTTTTTGTATTAATTTGTTATTTCATTTTGAGTTGTTATTACTTCGTGTACATATAGTATACAAGTATATAGCTTAATGATGCGTGTGTAATAGTCGTCGTGTGTATTTGCGTACAATTAACATACATACACTCAAATATGTATCGCCCTGTTTAAACATATGGTTTTTTATTCACGTTCGTGTGTTTCTTTTTTTTCATTAAAATTAGTAGTACCTATCGATACAGGGTGTCGATAATAATCACAGCTAGAAAATTTTTCCTTCGTGTATCTCGAAAAAAGTTCCCGACGGCGTAGGTTTTTTTATTATTATTTTACTTTGTTCTCTGTACACACGCGCGCGTTCCGCTCATTATCATTAACGCAAACACACACGCATATACAAAATATCTCTTGCGTGTGTGTTTCGTCATTTTATTTTTGTTTGTTCGTTTAAAAGGGTGCGTTGAAGTATACGCGCTATATACGTACTCTCGAGTCGTCTTGTCGGTAAAAAAAAGGAAATAAACTATTGGCGCGTCGGTGTTGGTGAGAGGAACTTGAAGAAAACAATTTTTTTTTAAAAAAGAAACAGAAAAAGTCAGGATAATGAAGGGACGATAACGAAACATCGTTACGCAACACGCTTGTAAACTCCCTCTGCCGAGTCTTTTGCTAAAACTCGGGACAAGAGTTTGTTTTTTTTTTTTTTTCTTTAAAAATAAATGCCACTTATGCATAAGCGATTGTGTCGCGAGTCCTCGCGAGGATCGTAGGAATACGAAAAACGGTGCACTATGTTTTTCGGTTCGTTTGGAGGAGGAGAAGGAGAGAAATAGATCGCCGAGAATAATCGGGATAATACTGGTATGTGTTAACTTCGTCCCCGACGTGCCGCTGGGAACTTGCAAATGTAAAAATATTTACAAGCCTCGACCGAATGTCGGGGAGAAGGTGCGACAAGGTAATGGTAAATATGGGAAATTATTTTCGGTGAGCTATTTCTCACCGATTGTATTACGTAAAGTAGAGCCAATTTCTTTGACTATTGCAAGTTATTCATATTATAGTAATAATTGTAGTTTTTACATGGATAATAGTATGTATATATAAATTTTTTTGTTTTTGTAATATTGATAAGAAATTTTACAAAGAATTTTCAAACAAATTTTTTTTTTAATTTTAGGTAACAATTTATTTATTTCAGTCAAAAATCGTAAAAACTACAACAACTTTGTTAAAAGCCGATAATAAATATAAAGATAATTAAAAAATTGATAAACATAATGACTATTATTTATCACATTTTTTTGTATTCCTAAGATCACCGCTAAGACTTCTGAACGCGATTATCACACGCTCATTCGCACAGACATAGAGAACACACAGTTTGACTCACATATAATACACCTATATCTTCTCCGGTCGAGCTTTAAGTGTTTTCGGAAAAAAAAAAAAAAAAAAGATGCGACGTTTCCTACAAACAATTGAACCAAAAAAATTAACCAGAAAAATTTTGACAAATCTAATGTAAAAAGAAAAAAAAATAGAAACTATCGGATTGTTTAAGTAATAATAGCTACGAAAAAAGAGAGAAAAAAAGAAATTAAACGTATGCTCGTAAAGCACAACGCTCGCGCATTCAAACTAAAATTATCATTGGCACGAACAAGTGTCGAACTTGCCGTTGTCCGGAATTATACAATTTAAATACTTAAAATAAGAAATGATTGGCAATTTTTGCACCGCGTACTTTCGACAACGGCGCTTACAGACTATGGAAAATTTTGAGATTATTTTGACTGTCAATTTAGATTCAACGCTTCGCTCTAGATTTTTTAAAAAAAGGAAAAGCTCCGCGTTCGTAACAAACTCAATCTTGTAAAAATCGAAAAATCCTTTTTTTTATACGTTTTTTTTGTTGTCTTTAATTAAAAAAAAATAAAATAAATCGATGTCGATGACGGAAATACGGTTTTTAGTGATTGAGTTTGTAATAATCCTGATAAAAATAATAAAAAAAAATTTTTACATATGTACACCTCATCGGATACCATACAATCAAAGATACAAATTTTTCAAAGATATATCAATCAATCCTGCATATACTCTCGAAAAAAAACAAAAAAAATAACGTAAAAATACTCTTTTTATCCTTAATAATTAAGTTTAAAAAAAAAAATAATAATAAAAGAAAAAGATTATGCGAAAAGAAAACAAGAAAAAAAATGTAAGCATAGTATGTATGGGGCCACGCGTATGTCTTGGCGGCACTGCGCCTCGAGTAAAGCTTGCATGTTGGACACTGAAGCAATTTTGTACAATTAAAAAAAATAACGTATGAGTAGTTATATCTTTCCCCCATCAGTTAATATCTAAATGTAAATCGCGCGTACAAACTACTATAGTTATTTTTCATTAAGGTCCTTCGAATTTCTGCTGCAGTGTCTTATCTCTCCCATAACAACTAAACACCCATCGAAATATCGTCTTGCTTTCTTCTCTACACCCGTTTGACTATGAATATTAATTCAAAACGTAATTCTCGCCACAGTCCAGGGGGGTGCTCGCATATACCGAATCGATCGTTGCTCGCAACGCGGACAGAAAGGCCATTATTTACCCATCTTATCCTTACACATATATAACTCTACAAATCGATCACGACGCAGAAAATTCGTTTTCTTTTAATAATATATAACTAATAGATAATAATACCGTTAACATCTCGCGTACGCGACGAGATGCTCACTGGGTCGATATAGATAATTGATCTCAACTTAAAATTTTAACGAAAAGAAAACGTATTTGGCTTTGAGGGAAGTGAGAGAAAAAATAGAATTAATAATAGAAGACAGGGGAGATTAAAAAGAGAAAGCGAGTGCTAGTGTGCCTGTATCATGGATACTCGCACATGTTCTTCGCGACGAGAAGACTGAAAACGGAAAAATTAAAGCTCATCCTTAAATATCTTGCCTACTGGGCAGAACGGATCTTTTTGCGCAGCTTCATCGCAGTTTTGTTATCCGTCTTACTTCATTCCCACGATACGTGTGAGTCTGAATGTCGACGTGTTTGTGTGTGTTTGTGAATTGTGTGTGTCGCTTTTAATAATACACGATAATCTAAAATACATGTTTTACAACTTTATACACGCCTCTTAGTTTTTTTTTCCTCAACGCAAGTAGAGAATATCTCGCGCGTTCTCGAACGTCAATCGTATATATATTTTGTCTTATCGAAACGCAATTAATTGTGAAGGAGGCTTGTTACGCTCTCTTCTATTATCTCGTTATGTGTGAGTGTGCAACTCTCTTTCAATTCTTCTCTGACCCTGTTGCTCGATATCGAATCAATGCAATAATCTTAGGTACGACAGATCCTACCTAGGTTTGAAGCCTTCTTTCTACCTTCTTCTTCACGTCCCGCCTTCACTCGCTCTCTTCTCTCTTCTGCAGCTCCACAGCTTCGAACTTGGAAAGATCACAGGCCACCAAAGGGCCTATTTCACACTTTTAAGAAAAAAAAAAGAAGAAAACTTTCGAACAAGTGCGTCCCTTTGACGATGGCATCGAAACAAGCACGAAAGGGCGTATTACTACTAGTGTTATCGTCTCTTTTTTTTCTTCTCCTTCCGCTTCTCGTTTCTGCACAAACACACGCTCCGTCGAGACGACGCTCTTCGGACTCTTCCTTTCTTCTCTATCTCTCTTCCTTTACTGAGAATAAAAAGCACTGCTCTTTCACAGCATGTGGTAGTGTCTCTGCTCTTGGTAGACGACACTGGCGCGCACAAGAGAGTTCACTTTGTCGCTGTAGTACCTCCTCGACGGGCTCGCGGTCTTCCGTCTCCTCGCTAGCGTTGTTACTGTTCCGTATCAGGCCTGGACGTTTACAAACATCTTCATCGGATCGGCGACACGGAAAGCGGCCATCTCGCTCTGACAGCTGACCATCAGGCCAGTCCAGTGGCTGGGCGGTTTAGGCAAGCTGGCAGGGGACGGCGGCTCGGAGAACTTGGCTCCGGCGTAAAAGCTGTTGTTGGTCGGACTGCCTCTAAACATCACAAAACAAAATAATATGTTAACACGCGTCTTAAAAAAAAAAAAGAAAAAAAATTATCCTCGGCGATTGGTGCCTGTTTGGAGGTAAAATGCTTTTTACTTGCATTTTCTGTATAAGCGCTTTTATAAATCAAATTATAGGGATAAAATTTGTACATATTTTAAAACAAAAATTTCATATTAAGACATTAAGTAAAAAAAAATTCTAAATAAATTTTGAAACAATTATTATACCTGATCAATTATCCATAGAATAGTTTATGGATATATTTATATACCCCAAGACTTGTAGGTACTCTAATCAAGTATTCACGGGATAGTTTGGTATATATTTATATACGCCAGGAAAGGGTAATCTGATAAAATTTTCACAAATCACTAAAACTGGTCAGCACAAAACAAAAAGCACTATATTACACTCTCAAACGTTTTTTCACTTAATATTTTCGTACCTTGGACTGTTATCGAAGCGCATCGGTGAGCTACGCGCGGGTGTATTGTTCGCGCTCTTGCCGAATGGTGGACTGCAGCTCTGCCTGCCGCTCGCGTTGGCCGCGGACTTATTACCGCTGTTGTTGTTATTACTATTGTTGTTATTGTTGCGCCCGGTGTTGGGCGTCGAGAAATACGTGACGGTCTTGACGTAGCTAGCGGACCGACGGTTTTTGCCCTGGCTACTCGGCGAGCCCTGTCGCACGATCTTGTTGCTGGGCTTCGGCGTTGAGTTCGTCATGGTTTCTGCTGCGTTTTACGCGCTCGCGCGTGTATGTATATAATGTATGCGTGGTGTTTTAGGATTGACTACCTACACTCGCGTGTGTGTTCGTATGTTGTTTGGGATGCCGGTCGTGGGCTGTCCCTTAGACGCTCGTTCTCGCTGTGTGCTATACTTTAAGCTGTGATAGAATACACTGTTGCTCTTAAAGCCACCTGAAATCAGACGAAACAAAACATTCTTCGTTATTGGGATGCATGCTTTTTAATCAACGTATTAGCTTATATCGGGAAAAATAAATTGTTTATCTAAAAAAAAGAAAATAAAGAACAAATAAACCAGAATATATTCTACAGCATCAACTCGAGCCATATACCTCCCCCCTTCTCTCTCTCTCTCTCTCTCTCTCTCTCTCTCTCTCTCTCTCTCTCTCTCTCTCTCTCTCGTGTCAACTTAGACAAAGAAACTACCTCTCGCGCTATACCCTACTACGCCACATCCGACTTTCCCGTTACGTTGCCGCCGCTGCTGCGCGGCCTAAACGGATTTGTGAAAGCCCGCGCCGCCGACGGGAACGACGCAACCTGGAAACTCATGTGTGTGTTCTCGCAGCAGCGGCGGCAGCTGGCGTGTATGTGTGAACGAGCAATATGGGGGGAGAGAGGGACGAATGTCGAACGACCGCCGCGCGCGCTATGGCTTCCCCTCGTGATGCCTTTCTTCTTTTGTGCGGCACGAGCGAGAGGTTTTTGTGAGACGGATGTGGGGTCTCTCGTTCGCTTTTTGATACGGGTCTGTGCCTGTCTGGCTTCGCCGCTGCATGCTTTTTAATCTGCCGAGTTGGTATAGTCCAGCGAAAGTATAACAGAAAACGGAAAATGTTGTTGTTGCGGAGGCGCACCTTTTTAACGACTCGCCGGTGTTATATACTAGAATATATGCAAAAAGGACGAATGGCGGGATAGATAACCAGTCGGGCGTATGCTTATTAACTTTCACATCGATAAATATAACGTGCCCCAAGTGGGGCTCCATAACATCTGGAAGACTGCTACTGCTCCGAAAACCGTGTTACCGATAAACAACTCGTCGATTTCCAAATTTTCCATCGTATACCTACACGAGAGCGTCAATCGTATAAAAAGATACCCGTTCTCCTTTTCTCGGGCTTACGCAAGAACCGGCAATATACGCACGTCGAAGCGTCTGGAAAAGCCCGCGAGGCGCGTTAGTTGGTTAGCATTTGCGCGAGACATGGTGGAGGGGAGAGAACCCGTCGATCCCGATTTCTTTTCGACTTTCGAATCGCGTCTCTCGGCCGCTCGAAAAAAAGAAGAAAAAAGAAACGAGACCCGCGTAGAAAACACGTCCCGACTGGCTTTATCGAACGAGGCTACTACGCAGACGCTGTGGCTTTTTTCTTTTTTTGATAAATCTGTTTTTATCGGATGGTACATTAATCGAACGAGTTGGCAAACCGTACATAATCTCGATGGAAAATAAACATAAAACACGCGCTCCGCGTATATAACGAGTGTGTTTACAAAACATTATATTCCAGGCGCGCGTTTGTTTGTCGAATCGATAAACTAACGCGCACGCCCCCGCATATAAATAAGATTAGATCGCTTTATCGTATCACCAGGTGAGACGATTGTTTTGATAATAAGGAAGCCGCGTGGTGATGAGTCATATCCCCGAAAGTGTAGTCGGAGTACTTTATATAAATCGTCATTTTCTTGCCTAACAATGATTATGCGTCGTACCCCCTTCTCTTGGGCTTTCTATTTCGAGTGTGGACCGTGATATAACCAGCGCGTCGGATAAACCTTTTTTTTTATTTGAAATATTGCCATAGATGACTACTACCCGATCGATTGATTATACAACGAGACACACGTATGAGATCCGAACTTAATTTCGGAGCTATTATTAACGAGCTGCTTTATTTTCAACGTAATGTTACTGAGCTCGCGAACATTCATTTTATATAAGTGATACTTCAAACTTGCTCCGCGTGCCCTATCAACATTATTACAATAAACGTAGAATTCGTGTACGAAGTAAGTAACTTCTGCACTCCAACCTGATTACTCCTAATTAGCCATTCATTACCACTTAATTATCGTGTCTCGGTAACTCCCTCATTACCTATCCGAGTCTGTTGTGAGTTACAGATGAAAACAACTCGCCCGATGTTAAATTATCCACCACGCACTTCCACCAGAAACTCTGTTCAATATAGCATCGCGTCGGGACGCGAGCGCGCGCGCGTTGTAAAAAAAAACACGCTATGCGTGCGGGACAAAGACGGGACGAGGCGAACTGCGCAATAACAGCGCCTAAAAAGGCGGTGGTGGGGAGGAGGCGGCGCAATATACGTCAGACGCGCTCTCTCTCACATACATACACATATACACACACACACGGTTGTGGGTAAGTATATCTATCGCGTTTGCGTAAACAAAACCCTTTTGCTCGCGTGAGAGATATATATACATAATAGACGGGAGGTGGGGGAGGTATGTACGTGCTCCCACGATGACCCGAGGTATTGTTTTTGCGCAAGAATGGAAAATAAGTACAAGCTGGTATATTACAGAACTCGCCTCCGAGCAAATGCAGCCGCGAGCAGCCACCCATACGGAAATAAAGAAAGAACAGGCAGTTGAATCCCTCGTCACCGCCCCTCGCGTTTCCCCGACCGATGTCCCATCCCTATGCCTACCCCGACTTGGAAAAAAAAGGAAAGAAAAGGAGAGAAGGTCCTACAATAGAGGAAAAAGCTTATCCCCGGGGAGAGATTTTTCTCATTGTCCGCAATATTGTAAAAGCTTTAGAACTCACCAGTCGATTCGGCGCATAACAATCCGTCCGCTACCTTGTCCTCTCGACCGTCCTCTCCTCCTCGTCGTCGTCCTGCTGTTGCCTAAACGTCGTCCAGTCTCTCTGAGGCCTCACGGCCTCCGTTATCCTGCGGGCGTTGTCCGGCTGGGCCGACATCCGGTGACCTTCTGGTCACCCGCGCGAGTTTATGCTCTCTCGAGTATGTCGAGAGCGGGGGAAAAAAAACAACGCACGTACGCGCGGGCGCACACAGTCAGACAGATACACGCACACACGCACTTGTCTTTATCCGTATATGTAACTATCTCTGTCTCTGTCGCTCTGCAAAATGGCTGACACCGCACAGAGGGGAACAGAGAAGAAGTCGCCCTGGATATATATGTAGATGATCTCTTTGTGTTTGTGTGTGTTATGATAAGATGTACGTGTATGTGACGATGATGCAGATGTAACTTTTTCCTCTACACGTGCTCTCTGTATGTGTGTCTGCTAGAATGTCTCAAACCGCAGTGGCACTACACTGTCTGTCTGTCTCTTCCACTCCGATCCTGTCGTCTCTATACTCAATTCTTCTGCGCCGAACGTCGTCTCTACGCCCGTTGGCTGACTATCTCTCAAACGTCTCCTGCCGCTCTCTTTGTGTGACTGGCTGGTTGCGCACGGCAACCGACGGTTTTATAGCAGACCCCACCACCGCACTCGTCGCTATACGAGCAAGGGCCAATGGGAGCTGACGTCTGCTACTACCTGGCTCTGATTATTTCACTATTGAATAGGAATGGATCCTCACGACGGGAGCTCTTTCAAGATTTTTAGGACCTCAATGGCAAGGACGATTTTGAGTGAATTATCTATAGGATTTAGAGAGGGAAAACGGAGAATGAGAAAATTCGGATTAACGATCGGGAAACAGTGTTGGAAGGCGATTGGTCGGATGGGGGACTTCCGGTGATGACGATGGCGTCCATGTTTGCGCGCGTTGTTTCGTACGGGTTTTCCGTACGAGCTCGGCGAATTTTTGTAGTTCAGTTGGGTTTTTTTGATAAAAATCGAAAGCAGTGATGTAGTGCAAGTGTGAACCTAAGATAAAAAATATTAATTTCGTTGGATTGATAATAGAAAGGCCAGCTTTCGACAGTTTCGTCCTCAACTGTCTGAACAGTGTTTTTACGTACACAGCTTTTCCTGGAAAAAGTGAAGTTTTAATTCCCAAATTATGTTATTAAAAATCAGAGTAAAGTATAATTTCATGTCTATCAAAAATTTATTAGAACAAAGAAAAAAAAATTTTCTTGAACATTCAAAAATTATGTTTAATGTGACTTAAATTGGTTTTATTTTCAAGGTGTTAAACATTTTTTACAAAATCCTTTTTATGATATTATACAGATAGAATTTCACGCAAACTACCATATTACAAAAAAAAAAAAAAAAAAAATAATTTTTCCTGACACCGGGCCGAAAGTGACCGAAAGTGCCTGAAAATTCTCGCCCAGCTCCGAAACGGAAAAATAGTATACGCTCCACGGGAGTAAAATCGGCCAGCCCACATCTCGTGTTTGCCACCCTCGCCTTCGGTTCGGGTTTCAATTTACACGAGCTGTGGACTGTCCAAGTTTTTTCCTCCCTAGGTGCGTAATAGGTATACTATTATTTTTGTTTTTGATAAAATAAAAATCATTGTTTACCTCAAGTCCCCTTACTTTTGTCTACTTGCCTTTGGCGAAATGCTTGGTGAAAAAGATATTGAAAAGAGAAAATAAAATATATGAAATTGAGATTAAGGATTTATTTAAAATGAAAAACCTTACTTTTGGAAATAATATACTTATTATTAGACATATAATAAACACATAAAAATATACACAACTTGCAGAAAAATATACAAAATCAAGTCGAGTAAATTTATGCCTTAGATTTTAAGGTTAACAAGTTACTTTATTGCAAGCTATTTTTTTATTTTGGCAAAATAGTCTTTTCACAAGTGCATTTTTCATAAGTTAATTATTTATTACATATAGTCTTTGCAGTGTAGAGAAATATTCTTTTTACATATCCATTTAAAGCTTCAACAATATCAATAGTTATATTATAATACATACTTCTGTTCTACAAAGTTAAGTAACTTTTTTTAATTTTCAAAAAAAAAAAAAAAAATCCATTGAAAAATACTCAAAATACATTGTTCTTTTGATACTTGTCTTTGCCTTAGTTTTTATCTTAAAATGCACCATTATACTATACTTAGGAAATCTCAGTTACAAATTTTAGTTCTCTTAGTTTTTTTTGCTATTTATATTATTTATCACGTTTCCTGTTCAAGGAATAAATTAGGATAAAATCTCAAAGCCTCTATAGAGTCATCCCGGCATGCTTTGCCATATTTCTCAGTCATCAAAAGCCTTTCACACGCTAAAACAACAGAAATTCCTTCCGATTGTGCTAATTCCGTTGCTGTCACTGATCCCCTTTCCTTGATCTAAAAGAACAGAAAATTTTATTTAATTATTTTTTGAAAAATAATTTTCAATTTATATCACAGGAATCAAAAAGTTTACATACCAATAGGGACACAGCTTCAGCAATTTCATAGTCACTGTGTGCACGTGATTGCAGAACCATAACTCCACTATCAAAAGTTCTTAAAACTATTGGTAAGTTTAATGGTGCTAGTTGTCTGCAAGCATTAAGTAAGTCTTCTGGAGATAAAAGCTCGAGGCCTCTTGCTCTGTTAACTCTGCAGTAAACATCTGTTAGGACCATCATACCACCAACTTCCTAATAAAAATACACGTTTGATTTTTGACACAAGAAAAGTACAATTTAATCAACCCTTTCTATTATAACAAAATAAAATATTTGTATATTCATTTCCTATGGTATTCAGAAGTTCTTTTTTTTTTATATTCTAAAATCTTATAAATTACTAACTTACTCTAATTGGTTCATCCAGAATGTCAGTCAGCTGACGGGCAAGTTGTCTGAAGTACTCATTGCTGCTCTTGTAAGCATCTCTGGTCACTGGATCATCAATGCCGAGGCTCATCAGATATGATTTAAATCTAACAGTCTCGTCTTCTGTGATGTCACCTTGGCGTTCCTGCAATTTTCTCGCATTATGAGAGCCTATATGCTTTTATAGTGAGCTTTTATCATTCAGAAAATCACCCTTATTTTTGCTGATATCGTCTTGGATATGGAAACCATATCCTTCGCCATGCCCATGAGTTTCCTAAGGTCCTGGAAGGCTACGTTAATACTTTCATCGGTTGCTCGTTGTTGCTCCTGTATGCTGCGTTCAATTCCAATAATGCCAGTTCTGGGTTTGATTCGAGGTGGCTCTCTTGCATTGCTACTTCCCTACACAAATTTTAAATACAAGTATTGAAAATTTTTAGTTTTTGAAATTTTTTTCATACTTTTTTATCTTAAATGCTATAATTTTATACCTGACTTGATGAGATTGCTAAAGGGCCAATATTCAGAGGAACAACTTCCCAAGCTCTTTTTGTAATGGTATCACTCAAATGTATAACAAATGTGGGGTCAAAACCTTCTTTAAAAGACAACTTTATGTAATTATATGAACTGCTGTCTATTGGTCCAGTCAATTTATCTGCAAATATATAGTATATATAGTTAATATTACAATTACATTATAATACCTCATAAAATTTAAAACAAAGAGCTCAATAGCATTCTATAAATTTTCAGTTTACATGTAAATTTTATTAAATCATATTCTCACCTCCAGGTGCTTCAGCAAGATGCAGAATAACTTTCTTACTACGTGTGAAGAACAGAGCTCCAGGATTTTCTTCTTCAAAAAATATGACCAGATGAAGACGCAAACCAAAAGTTATGTCATCAGCTGTTTTGTATATTATTCTATGGCTGGTCATGATCACCTCTCCACCCTCAAAGGTAGTCTATTAAATAAAAATGCATATATTTATAATAGCACGTTTTAAAATTTTTAAAATGAAAAATGCTTTGCTACAAAGTTAAAAAAATTATTTTTCTCGCATCATAAAAGGGCTTATATTAACGCATTGTTTGTTTACACTTTTCAGCTGTGCACACAAAAACAATGTCCGAAAAAGAATGAAAACAAAAATGTTTACGTTCGTCTAGGTTAGGCCAGCCGCTTATTTACTCACGTACCCTAACTTCCCCATCGTAAAGCCGTATTCCTCGATCGCGTCTCACGTAGCTCTCGCTTGGCAGCAATTGTCTCTCCGTGTACTCCAATCTGTTCATTTTTTTGTTGTATTGTTGAACGTAAAAAAATTGCGCTACAGCGTTAGCCTGTCATTCTGAAAGACACGAGAGAAACTGATGACTGCCTAGTTGAGCATATGTACTTGCAGAGCGTGCGTGTCGCGTTGCAGTCACAGGGCTACGCCTTGCACGGAGAGTTGTCTTATCGGCAGATGTTATTTCTATACTTAGCGGTAAATTTAATAAACAAAAAAGTCTGCTAAAAATAAATAATAAAAAATGAATTCTTTTCATCACCGTGAACTAATAGAGTACCTACATTTATTTTGGGGAAAGTTAAATGTAGCGTCACTTTCTCTTGCCTGCAGTTTTCTTCCGATCACGTGGTCTTCGTATTTCCGAAAATATTTATTTAACTTTTACACTAAATTTCCAAAAATAAAAATTATTAAAATATAAATAACTATTAAATTTACTTTAAAGCCGTATTAATTGTTTGTAAAAAATAAATTTGTAATAAAATTTTTTATAAAATAAAATTTATTTTCCTAACGTAAAATATATAGATATATTGAATAATTTTGTTCACTAAAATTGAGAATTTGTATAAATCTTATCAATATAATTAATTAAAATAACGGACAAGAAGTGAAAAATAAATAACAAATAATATAGTTCCCACGTACATCATATATACACCGACGCTGAGTCACCCCACGCTTTTCCAGAAATCAGCGCGTATCCCCAAACCAATCGTCTGCAGGATAAATATTCAGCTGTTTCAGTTTATACCTGGATTTTCAGGTAAATTTCCAGTTTTCCGGTAGACTATTGAGTGTAAATTCGTACATTTTCGCATACGTTGACGGTATACAATTTTGTACCCCAGGAGGATGTTCAGGGCATGTTTACAGTGATGCTTCACGTTAATACGTATGCGTCAGCTCTCAACTGGAAAATTTTCGTGGTAACTATAGGAGCCTAGGGGTTGAAGCAGTGTCAATTGAGAGAAGCCTATGATGTGTGAAAAGGAATGGGGATATATTTACACGAATATGGACTACTAAATCAAAGACCGGAGTAATGCTCCGATGGCAAATCTGAATTTTTATGAATCAGCTATGTTTACAGCTTTTGCTCCTTTCATTAGGTTCCTATTTTATATATGTGCAGTTCTCACATAAGTGGCGACAAAACCCGAAAAGGCGATTTGAAAAATTTTTTTGGAGCACACTTTCGGGACAAAGTTTTTTTTC
>JAPYZO010001441.1:0-35588 GCA_030522905.1 Torymus flavipes
GGGGCCGATGTTTTTATTTAGTTATCAAACTCGCTCTCGCGCGCTGCCGTTACAGCGCGCGACTATGAAAAATACGAGAACCGGGTACAATTCAAAAATATAATACCCGCGCTCTATACACGTTTATGCAGTCCTGGCAAACTATACATACCGCGACGGATATTGCGCGTATTTTTTTTTAAACACTCGCGTATTATCCTTCCCCGCAATATCTCGCCGCTGCGCGCCTATGTATATTATAATAAATTCAAGCGACATGTCGCGCGGGCAATTTAAATAAATAAAAATAGCTTATAAGGGAATTATGCTCGATTATCGAGTGTATGCTCATTCGAAACGTCCCTGAAGAAAAAGGGGGACGGCTAGATGCTATCGAAAAAATAATGGCCTTCGATTGACTTGTCAACAGCCGAACGAAGCGTTTGCCCTATACGCTGCCCTACATATGGGACACACTGGCGCGAAGACGAAATTTTTCGATAAATATGGATATTGGCCGAGAGCCGCATTATGAGCGCGCCGCCGGCGGGAGAGGGAGCGAAATTTTTGTAAAACTTATGGGTTATACGGTATAATTTGACGACGCCGGAAGTGTTGGATATTGGGTTTCCTATCTTCTGTGACAGCGCTTTTGCATAGTTCCGTATGATGGTCGATTTTAATGTTTATCAAGTTTTCGTGGACCGGTGGGATAGTAATACCGGTTTTCAATGAAATATTCATTGTTTGAAAGTGTAGAAAACTATTTCAGTTTTTAAAAGGGTGTAAAAAGATTTTAAAAAAATTAAAATTTTTAATAAAGTGCAAGCAACAAATTAAAATTTTTAACGAAATACGTGTGGAGATTTGTAATTTTGCCGTAATTCTGTGAATATTAAATTATATGAGCATTAATTATTCAATGCCAAGTACAAACTTGAGGTGTTAACAATTACAACTTTTCAAAGTACTTAGAAAACTTATTGAATTGATAATACTAAACGCAACTTAGCCCATTACTAGAATGAGCTTCTCACAAACAGTGCAGTGTATTAATAATACTTTAGACTTATATATCATATTTAATATTATTATGCAAAATATGCTATACAAACAGCAAACATCACAATCACGAGTCGGATTCTAAAATAAAAGAGCACATATAACGTTGGACATATCAAGGATTCACAGCAGTTTTTGCGGTCCGCTTGAACATCTGAATATGAAAATTTTCCAACCCTCACCTTGTAATCATCATATTTACACACGCCGGGGACGATTCTGAGACGCAAAATGATTTTCTCCTCCATTTAAATTGATGAAACCAACATGACTGGCAAACGCCTAAACTTTTTCCCTCCCATCGTTATCCTTTCTTCCGCCTTCCGATCATCGATGCGCATTACGAATCGTCTGTTCGCCCGCACTCAACGGGCACAACTTTTTACTTCCTCCTCCTACCACGTGCACCTCTGCACTGCACCAAGAGAGAAAAGAGAGATATAAATCACCCGTTGTTTTCCGAAACTTCACCCTTATATGTATGCTTCAGCGGGAGGATAAAATCACGGCGAATCGAAGATTGTGTATAGCTCGCGTGGCATGGCGGATGTATGACGTCCAGGAAGCGGCGGCGCTCATTTTGATCTCGTGACGTCAATCAATGAATCAATCGTCGGGATCCGTCGATGGGTTTCCCCTTGAAAATCTCAATTATTCATAAATACCGGTATGCAGGTGCAAGGTAATTACACGTGTGTATACCGCGCGCGCGCGCGAGTGAGTTCAGAAGTGTGATATCGTCTTTGGAATTGAGGAATTTTTATTCGCGTTGCCGATTGCGAACTGTGTGCATGGTTTTTTGACTTTGAATCGTGGTAACTGTTTAATTTGTGTGCTGATTGCGTTTGTTATATGATGTAATATACCATATTTTTGATTTTCATATAAATATAGTTTATGACCTATTCGAAAAGGTTTTATTATGTAAGATAATTTTGCGAATGACGAAAGCAAATAACGACGTTTCCAAAAAGTAAATGTTAATTGCAACTAAAAATAGAATATTCACTTTTTTGAATGCGAAGTAACGAGTCTAAATAAAGATCTGGCCAAAACTTTCACGAAACGCGCGTCTGACTATATTCGGCCTGTATCTACTTGCGAACGTATATCCGGTATGACGTAAGTTAACACTTCGTTTTATTTATTTTCTTAATCAAGAGGATAGGTTCCGGAATGTTTCCTCAAAAGAATAATCATCACAGTTTCATCTCATACACAATGCTGCAATTCAATAACTTTTTACGCGTCCGCCCCTACTTAATGCATCTCGACTTTATAACCAACCACAAAGAGCCAACATTTATTCATTACGAAATTAAGACTCGTGCGTACTGGAAAAAGCTGCAGCGGCGCCTCTCTTCACCCCTTGTTTATCGCTCCCGTGCCAATGGCATGAATTACACTCTAAAACAGTATACATCGGCCCACGCTTCTCTCTCTCTCCCTCTCTCTCTCTCTCTCCGCGGCACTTGCAGCATTGAAAGCTTCGGCGATGCTCTGTAAGGACTTGCTATTAAAAGCACGTGTATAGTTTCTCGGGCTATACGCCGACTCGATCCGCGCTGCCAACTTGGGGGGCAAAAAGGTGGAAAAGAAAGTCGCACGCGCCGCGGTGAAAAGGCCACGGTGCAGACGAGGATATGCGTGTGAGTGGGGGAACGTGTTTCTGGGTAATGAATTCGTAGTGGCGAGCTGGAGAGTAATTAGGGGTTGTCGGCGAATTTCGCCGGGTGTAAATGGAGAGTTTCATGGCGATGTTTTGGAAATGTGGCCAGAGCAAAAAAGTTGGTTTCTTAAAGTTGTTAAGATACTTTTTTGATAATTGTCTCGTTGATGTTGTTGACGTGGAAGTTTTGGGGTGGCTTTTTAGAGAGCTGCCAAAATGTAATTGTGTAAAAACAAAAATTTCAAGGGAATTTGATAAAGGAATACAAAATGTATATAATCCAAAGAATCTCAAACGCGTCTTTACGTCTTTCTTGGTACGAGCCTTGTTGCTATATATATTTACGTAGTCTGACGCACATTTATAGTTCCTGAGGAGTTCAAACAGAATGAAGAAAAAAGGAAGACACAAAATAAATGTTAAGTATGGCAATCTAGTATTGATGATGATAAAAAGTATATAGATCGGTTATACGTAGAAAAAGTTACTTTTTTGTAGACTCAAACAGAGTTTCAGTTTTGGAATTTTCTTCGAACGACAATCATATACAGAAATGATATTTTGTGACGTCATGATGTTGTAGCGTCATCTCTTAAAGAATAGTCATAGGGTTGAATTCATACCAGTATATGCAATGCCATTATTTGATTGTGACATTATTTGTGTGATGGATAAGTGTTTAACGATTCATTATTCTATTTTCGTATTTTTTCTATTCAAATAGATATTGTAGGGTAATCAAGTAATATCGGAATAAGAGAAAAAAAATATGAATCTGATAAAATATTGATTTAATTATTGATATATAAATTTCATGTGAATGTAGAACGAACATTTTGAAAATATATTTATTTCATTTTATCAAGAGATTTTACATACATATTTTTAAAATGAATATGCTATTGGAAAATCCATTCAGTTCTGTAATTAATTTACTGAAACCTCAAATTTTTTTACAAAGTTTTGGATATGTATATATAATTGAAAACATGACATCAAATATTTTTTACACGCGTATATCTTCACTTACCCAATGTAGGTAGCTGTCGCTCCGTTAAAATTTAATAAATTACATTTTAGCTAACGTTAACCATAACAATTTAAAAAACTGTAACTCTCATCTATACCATAAAAGCTTTTTAATTACCTCTACCAAAGCACACTATACGCAAAAATTACCTTCTAATCTGCCCTAGACTCACCTCCGACACCTTCTTCTCCACGTGCACCATCTCGCACTCACCTCCTGTCACAATGCTCCGCGACTATCACGCTAATTCAATCAATATCATCATCACACACGTATCCTCCTGCACGTACACCGATGAGTCGATGACAGACAGCAGCAGCAGCAGCTACCACCGATCACCTCCCTTCCCAACCACCACCTCCTCCTCCTTCTTCTCCCCTACACACGTACACACTTAGTGCCAGCCCCGCGGCCAATGGGGCGCCGGGCGCGTGGGCAGCTCTCGGTCTCTGTCTCGCGCGCGCGCGTTGCTCGCGCCGCGGCGCGCTTATATAAACGCAATCGCGCCGAGCGCCGCGCACACTCTCATCTCTTGCCCCCGCTGCGCCGCATCACCACAACACACGTTTATACATACGTGGTATACGACATACACGCACCATCGGCTACATCACTGTAATATCACCGAAGCCGCCGCGTCTGTCCGAGGAATAACGAGCCAGATAGAAAGATCCTGTTCTGGATACGGCGATCAGTTGCGAGCTTGTCAGCTTGTCTGCTGTACTGTCGACGACTGCGCGGATACGCAAAGGCGAAACGCACGTGAGAGGAGGAGGAAGGAATAGGGAAGCTACAGGTGCACGCTGAAGGTAGGTGTCATGGGGTGGGATTTTTTTGGGGGAGGTTTTGTGCGTTTTTTTTTTGACGAGGGAGAGTGGAAGAGTGACAGGGATGGTGGAGGGAAGTCTGATTACGTTTTGGAAGGAATTACAGGGAGGTTTTGTTATTTTCAAAAGATGGGTTACGAGAGGTGCGGATAAATAATTCTAGTTTATTGAAGTGTTTTATTGATACATAATTATAACGACTGTGTAATAATGAAAAGAATTAGAGAACTTTTTTTTTAAATTTACTTTTGATTTTTGCATGTAAAATAATAAATGAGAATATTTTAAATGATGAATTTAAGTACTCGTATCCAATTTGATTGCTGTAGGTAGTATAAAGTTTCTTCTACTATTGTGTTAAATTTTAATAGTTCAGAAACTTTTACGAAATAAATGTTTTAGAAACTTGATAATATAAAAGCTCTAACCGAACCCTTACAGTGTAGATAGATAGTTTATTGCATTTTCTCCATTTTTAGGGTTATTTTTTTCAACCATCAAAATACAATATATAAAAACCCAAGTTTTAGTATTAAAAAAGTATTACATAACTGAAAATTGAATTTTTTTTATAAATTATCTAAAAATCAAGTAAAGACATTTCACTGCCAACCATATACCACTTCAATACCACTGCAAAACACCATAACAATAAACAATCTCTCAGCGAACAATTAACGGCTCCTCAAGAACTTCGACAAGCAGAAGTTTCGCCTGTTGCACTGTGCGTAACCCCGACGAATCGTCGAACTCTCGGTCGCGAGACTCTAGAAATAGGACGGCGATGACCCAACTTTTAAAAGGTGTAAAAGATCTCGCCTCGAGTATTATATATATTTTTAAGTACTTGGTATAATGGAGCGAGACAATCCGCGGCGAGGAGGAACAAGACAAGACACTAAAGCCGAGAACAATTGCGCCTGATGCGCAATCGGATAAAAACCTCGCCAGGAGGGCTATTGCACCGTGGAGTGGTGTGCCATGATGCCATTTAAATGAGAAAGAGCCACTAGGTAAATCGGTCGCGCGCGGATATATTATACGAGGTCGAGCGGGCATTAGCGCCGCGTTACTTAATAACGCTCTCGAGGATGATGAGCTTGCGCGGTGATGAGGCGACAAATGAGGAGGAAAGAGGGATCCGATTGCAAGTGATTTCGAGGGCGGGCGATGATGATAAAGGGATCGCGGGGTCGAAGTACTTATTGCATCGCGGTGATATTGATGTCAATTAAAATGGCGTGTAAACGTGTAATAGAACGTATAGTTTGCTTTAAATATTAGATGAATTATTTGAAAGTTTGTAATGAATACTTTCGTTTTTATAGTAAAAGGAATAGTTGGTTCGGTTTTTTTTATTTCAGAAAATTTCAAGTTGCAACTCTGCTGATGGTGTATATATGTAGTATCATTTTACGGCAAAACTTTATGTTCAATTTCCTGGCATTTATATACTGGTTTTATTATAGAATGATTTTTAATATACGTTTTTATTCGCATTTATATATCGTCTTTATATCCCTAGTTAAATATTGACTGCCCCTTTGTTCTACGGTTCGATGAGTTAATAAATGGTCTTATTCAAACGTTTTACTTGAAGGCTATTGGTTTGGGCAAGTTCAGAAGGAAAAGTACTTCCACCTTCGCAAAGTCAAATACCCGGTGCCCAGTTTAGCGAAGGAGTTTGATAAAAATATTATTTGTGTTTGATTCTAATAATAATAATATAAGTATTTAATAACCGATAGCTTCGAAAACTTTAGTTTACAATGGTATATTTTGTTTGTTTGAACTGCTTTCCACATTTTTAATGCAATTCTTTATCTTATTTTATTATTTTTAACTTCAATGTCAGTTTATACTAAACGTTGCAATGTTTTGAAATAAAGCTACAAACTTTTATTGTTATTCGGAATTCTACAAAAAATTTTAAAAATGAATATTTAAGGCTATGAAGTAATAAAGGAGAAAAGCAATATTCTGCACGATACGTACCTTACTTTCAGTCAAAAGTTAATTAGTAAAATATTACGTACAATATTTGAAGCTGGACCATCTTTTTTAAAAATTACTTTAGAACATATTCTTCACGAAACATTCATACAAAGCTATATATAACTATAGAAATTTGAAGCATCAAATATATATGTATTTTTTATTATTATTTAACATACTTTAATTAATTTTAAACTTTTCTCTTACTGTCAAAAGCTGACTCTGACTCACTATCTAAATTGACTATGTAAACTGACTCTTTCTACGTCCATCAAATTTATACAAATAATAACCATCAAACTCTGCCAAAAAAACAGACCGCGTAACAACTTCACCCTTCCTTGCAACACGAATTCAGACCGCGCGCGACTCGCAAACCAATTCTCTCTCTGACTCCTGTTCTCTTCTCTAGCCTTTCAACTCGCGCGTCGCTTATCGAATCAAACAATTCCTTCCCAACAAACTCTCTTCTCTCACCCGTACAACAGCGAGCCGCACATCACAGTGGCAATCCCGCGCAAAGTCACTCCTCTCTGGCGGCAAAACTCGATCTGCGCGTATATAATAAAAGCCGCAGCGCGCGATAAAAGTTCGAGCCCGCAGTGGCTCGATTTAATTTTGGCGGGGTGTCGTCTGTGTGCGTGTGCCCCCGCGCTCTATCTCCCCGTCGATTTTTCCCCACCCCCCGAGTTATATAGCGTAACGCAATCATAACTCGGCCGTAACACGGGGCTTCGCCCGAAAAACGAGGACCGTATAAGCCGCCGACGGCGGCGGCTGTTCTTTTCTCGCCGCCCCAACGTTTGCCGATCACTCGAGAGCCATAAGGAGCAGATGACACTCGACGATATTCGCCGAAATTCGTCTGTATTTTCGTAAATAGCGTGGTAAGACTCTCGCTCTGTCGCTCGATTGTTTCCGCAATTTCGCGATTTTGATGTAGTTTTGCGCTTTGGTGTAAGAGGGAGAGACATGAAACTTAAGTGGAATGAAAAACTTTCGTTTTATCAAAAGACCGACAAATTGGCGAGTTTCGCCGTAAACTGCGCTCATTGGAACTCTATATCGTAACTGTACAGCGCGCGCCAGCGCTCGTAACTGTATATCCTTACTTAAATTATAGTGTGTTCTTAAAATAGTTCTCGCGCCAGGGATTTGCTAGACGGGCCACCTCTTACGGCCGGCGAATTTATCCCCGTGCAAAAATTCAAACGCTGCTTTTACTATAATAAAGTGAAAATTTAGTATAATAAATTCAATTCCGGCATCTTTGTATTTTAATTCTGATAAACTACTAATGCAACTTTACGAAGAAATATATTGAAATTATAACTTTTTAAATAATAGTCGGATATTACAGAAGTAGACTTACTATTACAATAAAGCATATAACTTTCTTTCTTATTTAAAGATGAATTTTTTTCTTGATAAGAAGCATAAAACTTATACCATCTTTTCTGCAACACTTTAGATAGATATTCCACAGACGCGATAGTGTACACACTGAAAGCGAATGCTTTGCATCTAATGAATACATTATACCACTATACATCCACTATACTACCCCGCGAAAATCCACCCGAATAGCCGCGAAATCGAATCTCTCCACGCGCGACTTTTCATCGTCCGCGCTTTCAGCCCCCAATATCTTAACGAAAATCTCCTGACGCTCTTGCGCTTATAATCCATAAAAATGACGCAGAGTGCTTCATTCCGGCGTAATCCCTCTCGTATCGTCCTCGTATATATATATATTCGGGCGAAAATTGCGAGCGCGTCGCGTCGGCGGCGGCGACACGCGAAACGATCAACTGGTGGCAGCTCGTAAACGCCGGCCGTCGCGGCCGAACGAGGCTCTTCGCGAGCTTCGACGCTCGAATCTTTCGGTATTTTTCTTTCGGCTCCCTCTGTCTCCTTCTGCTTATTATATACGTTTCGCCGCGCTGTCATTTCATCGTGTGATGTGTATACGGTTGTACTTGAGGAGAAGGGATATATACATGTATGTGCTGTGGGAGAATTTCCCACGAGGGAGTCGAGCCGGGAAATGAAACCACGAGTGTTTCATTTCTATAACTGCAAAGTGCCAGCTGGAGAACGACGTGGTATATAATAAGAAGGGAGAGGAGAAAGAGTGAGTGAGGGTTTTGTCTGGAGGAGTGATAGGGCGGCGCGGCGTGAGATACGACAGGGGAGTGAGATTTTTTACAATTACGCGGCAGGTTGAAAGTAGACACGTGCGAATAGGTTTAACTTTTTGAGATATTTCGAACATTACATTCTGGTTATCGGAGGATGTTTTGCTTTGAGCGAAGATATATATATATATATTTTTTAAGTTTTTGAAGGTTTTTTTCAAGAATCATTTTTATGATAAGAAGAAATATTTAACGAGATGCCAGTAAGAAGACGGATTATATTGTTGAGCGAGTAAGTTAGTCTAAGTTGAAACACTTTATTGTTGTATCTAAATAGATTGCCGCTCCTAACGGCAGTTGCACAACAAAAGTTAATTAAAACTTGTAAAGCGAATCGTAAGTACTTTGAATGAAACAAAAGTGTAAACTTCAACATCACTCCTAATGCAACAAATAAATTTTATTATTTGTTCAAACGATTTTAAGAACAGCTTAGCTCTTCTGAAGCTCTTTGAACCGAATATTTTCACGAAAACAGCTTCGCTTCCATCAACTCTTCAATAAAAAAAGAAACTATATTCGCTCGTTTTTTTGGTTATCATACGCCGGAACTATATAACTCGCGTTATCGTGCGTCCGAATATTCCATCTGCCGGACTAAAAGCTTGTTTCCATCACTTCTTCTATCCACCACAATGCAATATGCAATGAAACAATGAAGAAGACTTTCTTCGGCCACTTCAATGAAGAGCCCATAGGTGCGACCTTTTCTTCCTCCAACTCATAATGGGAACTCGGTACATCGAACTTGCGATTATCTTACACACTTACACCTGCTCATAAAAAAAGTTTTGCCATTAACCGAGCCTATTAAAAATTCCCGCTTTATAAAGTTTTCGTTAAAGTTGAGATTGAGAGCAATAAAATGAGTATATACATATTTTCTGCGCTCGCATTAATTGCGAGCCCTGCTCATCTCTTCGTATAACTGTCATTACAAAACGTAATCCTCCGACTTACAGAACTTTTCCCACCTAATATTATTTCTCAAACGCGCTTGAAGTACATTCTCGCCTACGCTTATATATAATACACCCGCGACCTTCGTCTCGACGGAAGAATATTTATCAACGCGGAAGCGAGAAAACAACGGCGGCGCCGCTTCAACGGTAGCTCGAAGTATAAACTTTGGAAATGAGTATAGCTCGTCGGCGGTATATACGTCGACTATACTACTGCCGCGGTATCAAGTGTTATATGCACTTGAAATTATACGTAATGCGCGCGCTCGTCCCGCGGCGGCAACAATGGAGCGGCGAGGATAAGATTGTGCGGCTCTCATTGAAATAAAAGTTATAACGAACTGGGGTATCAGTCGCGCGAAAAGACCCGCGGAAGGCTTTATTTTTTTTTTGCTCTTAGTTATAACTTGCAAGCTTGAGTGCCGCTGTAAAAAGCGCACTGCCGTGTAATTTTAGTAATCTTATACGTGTGGGTAAATGAAAATAAAAAGATTGTTGTTGTTTGTAAAAAGCATACGCTTGTTATTAATTAATTATGTTACTTAGATATCTAGCAAACATCCGTCGCGCATGTAAATCGAGACTTTCTCGATACAAGTCGTGGGTATAAAATGAAAAACCACTCCCAGGAAACGAATATAAGCGCATAATCTCCAGGCAAACACTTATCACGCGCCAATCTCGATAGAGAAAAAAATCCATGTAACGCCTACCATTATTTAGCGTAACGTACAGGCGACCCAAAAAAACGAAGATTCCATCCCCTCGCAGCTCCCTTCTTACGCGCGCATGAGGGGAAGAAAGAACGGAAACTGGAGCCGCGCGAAGATTAAAGTTCGTTAAGGAAGGCAGAGCACCTCGCATCGGTATCGAATTCATCCGCAAACAGTATTATCAATTCCTGGCGTTAAATATTTGCCGTACACCCCGCCCGTCTAATGTATCCTCTTCCGCATCACGCGCGCAGCACTTCGTTCGATAAATTTCAATCGTGAAATTTTTCGACGCACACACGCTAGAGTACTGTTATTGTTTGGCTTTTTTCTCGACAAATATTTTGCGCGGATATAACAACGATAGCCATAAGGATACGGCAAATTGGATTTCGCTTGAAATCGCGTGGACGCTGAGTTTTGCGCTCTGTGAATGACAGGCTCGTTTGTCATAAAGTATTTATTAAAAGTTCGCTTCGCCTCGGCGTTACAATTTAATAATGCAGTGTACGCGCTTTATAATGGATGCGCGCTCTCGATTTTGTCATCTGTGGATATATACTTTTTGCGCGATATTATCTGAAGTGGCAAGTATTAAAATCCGATCAGCTTCAAGTTGAATGGATATTTTTTTTATAAATAAAAAAAATGTTTGATTTCCACGGTGTTCTTGATAAATCTCGAAACATGGAATTCAATCGCATCGATTCTTTAAAATTTTCAATCCGAACTTCCCGGAATGCAAAAGTCAACGCTTTATTAAATTCCTTCTCGAAAGCCGACCAAGTAGAACTGAATTTTCCGTTATTATTAAAAAAAAATGTACCACTGTAACAACCGCGTCTTATCTTATCTTAATTCCTTGTACTCCGGCGATACCATCTAAACCTCGTCATCGTCACAACAATCGTATTATCATATATACCTACTCACCCAGCAACAACGTCTTCTATTATTTATCACCCACCTTATACCGCCCACTAATCCATCCCGCCCTCGCCCACATCTAAATATTTATCCAAATCGCTTTCATAAACCATCCCCTCCACTCGCCCATCGACAAAAGAACCAACATCATCTCTCTCCACTACATCCCTAGCTAATCTCGGAATCAAAGTCGGGCAACAACCGTATATGTACGCGACGACGGAGGGAGATTGGCCAATTACCCGACGCGCGAGAGCGCTGCTCCCGATGCATTTTCGGAAGACGCGTGTCCATCCATCCCTTGAAATCACATATCGATCGTGTGAGGCTATGTAGCGCGTGTGCGGTGTGATGGCTTCCGACGGCCGCGTGTGTTGTCTGTACTCTCTCTGCGTGAAACGGGGACGGTGCGATTCGGACTCGCGATGTGTTTTGCAGAGGCGAGTGCTGTAGTGATTAAAACCGATAGATGGGAGGAAATTTAATTTATTTGGGACTAGACGCGCCGTCGCCGTGGATAAAATTGATCTATTTTCTAGCGGGAGCGTATAATTCATTATTGAACTGTGTCGGGGAATACATATGCGGTCGATGTATCGTGACGGGGAGTATAAGTTTGTGTGTCCTCTCTGGTTTCGTTGCTGCTGTTGGGGGAGAATTGATTACATGGTTATTTTATCAGCAATTAAGGGATGAGGGGAGGGAATGAAATCGCGGGACATTAAATTGAATGTTTTATCGAGTTTTAAATACGTAACGCCGAATTTATGAGGTACGGTAAAAATTTAGGAGGTTTATTACACATGAATATTACATGATTATGGTTGATTGGACAAATATATTTAGCCGCTGTGTTTCGTGAAAGTTGCGTTTGTCTGATCTATCCAATAAATAATTATTGATGATTAGTATTCTAATAAAATTTTAACCACCCCAAAAGCTATTTTCACAAATATAGTTGCACGATCCATAAAGAAATAACTTTATCTCAATTTAAAACTTTCATGCCTCAAAGTTATCGATGAACCCCGCGGAAGGTACAATATACCAACGGACACATCCATCAGAAACCGATGAACTGTTAGATACAGGGTAACCGGGCCGTCGACTGAAGAAACTTATTCCTCCGGCGCTCCGCGATGGATGCAGACAAATGCCGCGCATCTGTGCCAGTAATCGGACCTTTTGTTATACGAGCCGATGCACGTGAGGTTCATGAAATATAAATGGCTTCTCCATGTCGTGTCACGCACGTTAGAATTGATTATTTAATTAGCTTGCAGTTAATAAAAGCATTAGTTCGCGGTAGTCGGTTACGTTAATTTGTTTTGTAAGAGCCGGAGGGCATTGATCGTCGTAATTGAAAATTTTAAATGTAAAAGAATAAATTAAAGTGTCAGTAAATGTATAAATAAAAAAGTTTAGGTGGATAATCGAAAAAACTTTTAGTTGTAGAAAGCATTTTGAAAATTAAGATTTTAATAGGCCAAATTAATTCGCAGTTTTATCGGGGGTCTACTAACTTTTTATAGTGCCATTTGTCGGGTCAATTAGACGGGAGTCCCGGTTAAATTAGATTATTCTACACAACGGTGTAAAGACGGCAAAGTGAAACAGTAAAAAACTGTTATACGCGTTTTAGCAACGCGAGAATATAGAGATAGTAGTATACAAACGTATTGTGAAATCAAATGAATATGCCAGTAGATATAAGGATGAAAAAATAATCCATTTATCATTTATATAAAAAAAAAGAAAAAAGAAAAAATGAATCTCGAATCGAACGCTAAAAGCATTGTTTATGCTTTTATTCGCGCTTTGTTTGTATCATTGTACCGAATAAAGCTACCGTCATGTTATTTATTTGATTTCACATTTAAATGAGGTTAGCGAAAAATCCATCATTTTAAAGAACACACCATACACTCATTCGCTTTAAAGAACTGGCACAGCTGGAACAAAAAAAAAAAATTAAATAACGCACCAAAGTCAATAAACGTCAGCGTGTTCCTCTGCAAAAAACGCACACCCAGCCTATGTAATAAACCTTCGGGCGTCCCTGACAATCGTCCCTCGCAGACCTGCGTCAAGCTCGCCCATTAATTTTCTCCGATATCACCGCCTTCCCACTCTTTCCATACATCTCGTCCCTCGTGCATCGTGCGCGGGCACCAGCCGCCGCGCGGAATCGCCGAAAGGAAATCCAAGCCATCGTCTCTGGCAAAACAAAGAGCTCGCTATATAATTGCCGACTGACGAGAAAAGCCCCTCTGCGCACTTTTTCCCTCTCTCTTTTTTCTCGTTACGCGTGCGCTGTACCTATACTACATTTTCTCGCGTTTCGGGTGCGTAGGTATATATAGAATTGTATCGACTATGGGTGTACAGGTGCGAGAGTTACGGCGGTAAATATGAGCGAGGCGAGATTGAGCGCGAGACTTAAGGGCCATCCGGGGGAGGATAGACACGGGGTTACACATAGCGATTGTGCGAGAGCCTATATATGTGGTATGTACGAATTCGGGTCGCGGGGGCAGCGATCTTTCTCGTTTCGTGGTTGGAGGACTCTTAATCACGGCCCGTTGTGCGCGCTGAAGCGTTTTTCTTTGTTCGGCTATTTCGGAGTGGGATAGAGAGATAGGAGGGAGAAGGAAGTGGTCTAGTATTTTGTAGGGTAGGTATGATGATTTTTTCTGGAGATGGTTTAAGAGGTTTCGAGATGGAGAAATATATGCGTACTTGGTAAGTGTAAATAAAATAAATCTTGTTTTTTTTTAATTTTTGAATTGATTTTTGATATCAAATAATCAAGTAATTGCTTGTAATACAGATGTAATAGTATATGAATTAATTTTGCCTTTGAATTTTCACGTATGCTTACATAAATCACGAGTATATGTATTTTCACACAGAATAAAAATGTGAGATTTAATTTATCTCTTATATATGTAGGTCTGCGTATATTGTTCACATCCTACACGGTTTATGTCATCTTATATATAAAGCAATCTCCGCTGGAATTCATGCTCCTTTTTCAAACCAATTTTCATTCCGTCAGTCATTTATATTAAACCACGGCAAATATGTAATGGATGTATTACAATGCTCAAAATAATTCATTCCCTTGACCTACATCGCAATGTTATTCCTATAAACATATTAATACCTCAACTATATATTTCAGATAACATAATCCAGCGTGTAAATAGCCAATGAAACAAATTGGCAGGTTCACATTCATCGCAAATAACACGCCTCCCTTATTCCAACTTTCGCACTCGCTCGCGGTGGCTCTCGATTTATCAAAATAATATACGTGCAGCTGCAATAATTCGCTCTTCATCATCATCCTGCAAAGTATTAACAAAACAATGCGCGCGAAATTAGTTGCGGCGCGCATCACTGACCGGCCGTGACTAAATACAATGAGCGGTCTCTATATACAATTCGGTTATACTCGCGCTCTCAGGAAATTAATACTGACTTTTTCCTTTAGCTTATTGCGTTTGTGCTTCATCCTGACAATTTAATAATGGATTACGAATCAACGCGCGACAGTTTGTACAAATCCAATTTCTGTAACGCGGCCAGTTTGTCGGGTTTCCCTTTGACGCGTTAGAAGCCGAAAATGTGGTATTTAGCGGGTTATAAAAATTGGATTAATGAAATTGAAACGCGTTGTTGTTTATCGATCAAAAACATTTATATATACCTACCGAAGTATTCAGCGATTTAATGAATTTGATGGGATGAGTGGTAATGTTGTTACAAAAGTATCGATAAAATGTGGATATTACTATTGGAAAGGAATATCTCAAACTTTCGAGAGGAGGAATTTTCAAAATTTCATGGTGGAAGTTATAAAGTCAAAGTCTCAAAGAAGAGTAAGTATATATTTGAATGTGCTCCATTCTTGCCTGACCGAATCTACGTTCTTTCTACTTTGACTTTCACGGCTGCCCTTTGCCACGAGATTCCATACGAAACTGAACTCCTTTATACAGTAATTTCCACGTTTATAAAGAAATAAATACACAGAAAGTTTATTCAAAGTAAATTTTTCCATAATAATTTTAATCTCTACAATTGAACATAATTTTTTCGAAAAAAAACTACTTCCACCCATTAACTCTTATAAACCAACACATCTATACTTCACACAAACAAGTCACTTTAAAGAGCCCGTACTTTTCCATGAAAAACAACAATTCCACTCAACCCTCATAAAAATTACTTCTAAACTCTTAACCAACTCGCCCAACAACGCGGCAACTTGATACTCCATAAAGCAAATTTTCCTACCTGCTCGCATTCACGCAGGAAAAAAACCAAAGCATGCCAAGTGCGCATCTCGAGAGAAAATCGAGGCACGCAAAAAGCGCGTATAGTTGCCTACCTACACACAACATACATACATACACACATATGTTCGCCCAACCTCAAAGGGATATATCGTGGGTAGGGTGACCGCGGAATGCCGAGCTCGCGAGCCGCGCCGCAACGATGTCGCTTATTATATATGCGCACGCACGCGCAGGCGTGCCGGAAAAATGCCCGAGGGGTCGCGAGATTAAAGGGGGACAAAGGGTAACGGTTCTAAGAGCCGGTCGCGTAATTGAAATTTAAAAGTCGCATCGTGCCCAAGACATCGGGACGAATTTAAGGGTAATTCGGTTCTATGAATACCTGATGTCTTTTTCGCGGTAACGCAGGCTATACGACTTGCTTTTCATTGCGATATTTTTCCATTTTCATGGAGATGCGTACAAACGCTGCGCGAAGAGAGATGCCGTTTATTTCGTTCGTTAATTTAAATACTTACGCGCATGCAAGCGGCTGCCGCTCGGTGTGCCGCTTTTGAAGTGCTTTGCATTATGTATTCATGGGGGGGCCGCAGAGCCGCTGGTGTTTGGTTGAGATGCAGAGAGAGAGAGATTACAGCAGGGTTTCTTTTCGTGGATATTCGGTAGCAAATGAATTCGTCTGATGAAACGAATAATAATATGAATATGAAAATATAAATAATAATATGAAAGGAATGTGTTTGTTTATTGAGGTCGGTAAATGTACAATATAATTAACCGACATCTTATAATAATATTTAATGAAAGGGACTGAAAAAACTTTCTGGATTATACATTTGTATGTAATTTAAAACAATTTTAAATATTTTAAAATTTTTTAAACAAATTTTTTCCATAGAAAAATCAGAGTGATTGTTAGAAGACAGCATAGTATTGTCGTTATAAGTCAAAGTTTTATAAAAATATTAGATTTTTCAATAAAGCAGATTATAGTACACATCAAAATTATAGTTTAATGGCTTATACGAAAAAATTCAAAAACTTTTTCCGGCAAATTATAATGTCATTCAAGAACATATAATTATTTTTTTTAATATCATCGTTTTGAAGCCACACTTTTGTACGGTTTTGCATTCCACAAAGGGTCTATAACTTTGACCTTTGCCGCTCGCCGAAAAAAATTATGGAAATCCAGACAGGCAACTAAATGAATCCTCCGTAAGCTTCTAAAAAAATTGACCTCCTCTACTACACGTAGCAACGCAAAATAAACATGTTTCTATTTTTCGGCTTAAGAATAAAAAGCATCTGGCGCAGGTATAAAACGTGGGTGGGGGCAAAGGTGTTATCCCGAGAAATAGCGGAACCGTGCCGGAGCATGAAATTTTCCATAAAGCGCAACGTAATGCCGGCCGAAGAATTTTACCTCTGCACTCGCCCTAACAATCGCCGTATTTATTTTGTACTCTGAACAAACGGTTTTAAATTCCCCTCGAAAATTACCGGATTATCGTCAGCCGTTTCGTCGACACGCGCGCACGTGATTACGAGGGAATTTTCCGTAAATTTATCGGCTGTTTCTTAAAAGACTCGTAAAAACGCGCTGACTCTCATTTCGCATGCACCCTTCCCAAATGGGCACTCGCATAAATTCGATCGGCTGTATATAGTATGGGCACATGCGTCCAGAGAGTTTTTATAATGCACGCGCGTGTAGGTATGCGTGCTGCGTGAGCTCAGAGGTCCGGACGAATTTATTGGAGCAAGTGTGTGCGGGCGGCGTAGCATGAAAGATGTATTTTTATTGGCTATTCGAAAAAATATGTTATTATGAGAAGCCGAGCATTCGTTGATATTTTTATGGAAATTGTAAAATTTTGAAATAAAAAGCGTCATTTTATATGCGTGACGCGCTTCTTTTGTGGCGTCTGTAAAGCGAAGTGGATGAAAAAAGGTTCCGTTTAAGGTTACGAGATATAGAAAAAATGATTATACTGATTTTATATATATATTATTATTGTTTACGGTAAAATCAGATTTTCTACTTATTTTTTGGCGAAAATTTTTACTAGAAATTTTTCTCTGAATGTATTTCTAGTGTTGTCTGTTCATTGAAATGTAAATGAGGCTGTCCAGTATAAAAGTTTAAATTACAAAACATTCTGCTTTTAATGAATAATTTTTCCCATAAAACGCTTTAATTTACACGTACATCGCTAGTTGCAAACTCTTTCCTTTCAAGGTCCAAACTGTAAGCACTTTTTTCAGGGTAACAAAACCGACAAGCACACATGAAACTCATTTACATACTAAAAACTTCATCATCCGCCAGTAAACACCTAATCCTTATCATCGATCTCACGTCTCTCTCTTCCTCGAAAAATTATCTAGCCATCCACTCCTACTTTTTTCACATTAACACCCTTCGTTGAAATATAAAACACATGATTTATAAACCAAAGCTCTCTAACCGAGTGCTTTTCAATTTAGATATACGCAGAATGACGAACGGTCGAATTGACAGAGCGCGGACTCATCCACCGGGATTTCACGGGGCGACGCACATCGCCATATAATTTCAGCGCGAGTTAGCAGCCGACGTGTATATAGATATGCGTAATCATAGGTGTGCAGCCGGTATGGGAATTCCTTCGGCGTGTGGCTCCTTTTCACGGTCGACCGTGATAGCTTTTTCCCCGGAACTTTATATATAGCGAAATCGCGTTATAACGGTGCCCGCGTGTGTGCGAAGTTACATCGCTGGCGATTGAATAAGGATAAAAGGTAGTTAAAGCAGAACTACACTTTAACCCAGGTTTTATTGTGGAAGTTTATAGTGTTAATTTATATGGCTGTTAGGCGTTGTTCAGGGTAATGAAATTTTTGTTAAGGATGAGCGGAAAGGTAAATTTTTAATTAAAGTGAAGAAAAAATATGTTTAATTTTTATATGAGAGAGGAAAAGAAGTAGAAGAGAGAGTGGATATAGAACTTTTTCCGCTACATAATTACACTTCTCATGCATTAATTTTCACGACGATGCTATAGTAGTGAACTGCGCACTTTTTTCCTTAAACTTTGCACAATCGAATATTTCACGCTTATCGCGGACATAATTTACCCGGTAAAACTGTACTGTAATTTTACATGGATTGCGGTAATCGTTGTTAATCTTATCGCAAACGAGCTCAATTTTACTCGGAATATTGTATAAAAGTTGTTCAATTCTTCACCAGCGTTTTGTTTTAGCTGCAGTCTCACAGCTAAATACCTACTTTCATTTTACACTCAAAACCCCACCAAAGCCCCTTGTCAGTACCAACACAGCGAACAACCACATCCCCGTGTTGTCGTAATGCTAAAGAATGCCTCAAAACTTTCTCGACCCTCCAAGAAACTGCTCCTCCACTTGCATACTAATCTCCCTGACATTCCTCGCGTAAGCCCTGAAAAATCATCCGCGTTTGCCTTACCTCGAGTTCCATCTTTCTCTTATCATCCGCAGAAATAACAGCGTCAAAGACGCTCTTCCACTCCACACGTGGCATCTCAGTTATTTTCCAATTAAATGGCCGCGCCGCAAAAATATCTCCGCACGAGTGGATATTAACGGCCATTGCATTGTTATTATATTGTTTATATACATCACCGCACGCGCGCGTCTATACTCGCCAATGGGCTATAAAGCTTTCGCGCGCCATCGGAATAAATTGAATCATTCCCCGTGGCAGCAGCCGCGGCCGAAGGAAGCCATTAAGCCACGAGGTAATCACGGCCGGTGTTTATTGACGGCTCTCTCTCTCTCGATTTATATTTATAACCGACGCGTGAAAAGAAAATCCTGAGGTCGCGTAGCCGCTGCAAGGATATGTCAATCAGATTTCTTCCATGGGGTTAATTAAAGGTTGATTTCTCGCGCACGCCTCCGCTATTCATATCAATAAAACGCGGATCGGTCCGATATGTCGGTCATTTAAAAGCGAAGCAGTAGACGCTGTACTGTATATGAGTAGGTATGACTAATTGCGCTTCCATATGTCCCTGAGAGGATAATCGTAGCGCACGTGTGCTCGCATTTTTAACGGCCGTTTGTGTATCCTTGCTCGCGGTGTGTATGCACGTAGTTTTCGAATATTTTCGTGATAAATTGAGTCGCCGAGGGAATCGCACGAGGCCGTGGGCCATTCATCAAAATAGCTCTCGTGGCCCTCCTTGAAGCTGTATGGCTCTGCGTGTAGTGTGTGACTAGCCAAGAATTTCCGTTGTAGCGAGGGCTGCGACTTTATATATCTCTTTTACTCGATTATCACTGCTATACGCGAGAAGTGTCTTTGAAGGATATTATGTATATGCATACTATATTATATTTTTTCCGGGAGGTAGAATAGTAGAAAGAGTGCAAGGTCATATTCGGCGATTTCAGGGGATGTGGAGAAAATTATGCAAAATTTTTAATGCCGCGGCCAACTCGAAGATTTTCATCGGGGATTCGCCGGAGCGCAAAAGAAACATTATGATAATGCGCAGCCGGTTTAGATTAGTCTATGGCATTGGGATATGAATTTTTAGCGTGCATTCAAAGTAGGAAGAGAAATAAAAGTCGTACTGTACATGCAAAATTGATTTCCCGAAGACAGGAAAAAGCTTTTTTGTATAAATATGAAATATCACGGTACCATAACATTCGCATCCGAAGAAATTCTTTTTGAATGCGTTTTATTAAAAAATCACAGTACACCTCCCTCTCCACCTTATTTATTAACTCCGTATAAAATTTTTAATATACTTCTCTGAACAGAACGCATACAAGGATGAGGTAGAAGACACTACCTCATCCTCCTTGAATGCAAACTCATTAAGCCGCTTAGCCGAAAAACCCGAGCAAACAAAATTAAAACACCGAGGCACCAAAGCGTCTACCTCTCCCTCGCCTTCATAATGCACGTGCATCAAAACTCCCGCGCTAAACACTCAGCCCCCGCGTGAAATCAGCGTATACCTACCTACCTACCTACAAGCAGTATAAGGAAATTCCCACAGGATCTCGAGTCAGCAGCAGTTCCGAAAAGTTGCTGTGTTGCTGCCGCTCGTCATTTGCATATTGCAGAGAAACGAACGATTTTCGCGAGGGAATTTTCGCAGTTTCTTTCTTTCTCGCCTTCGTTTTTTTTCCCAGATAGAGAGGTGCAATAAATCTTGCCGCGCCTGAACGCGAGGAGATAGCGGCCGCGCGCGGATGAATACATTGGAGGTTTTTTACATAATAGAGATAGAGAGAAAGCGGGCGCGCATGTGCAGGTGGCGAGGGGGTGGTTTGCGGATAGCCGGGTGGAAATTGAACGGGCGATTTGACAATGAGGCAGCCGAGCGGATGGGGCCAGAGAGAGGTTTCGTTCTTACGGTCAGCGTGTATATAGTGTTATCCGGATGATTATGCGAGGAGGTTCGCGGGAAAAGAGGAGAATTATAAAGTGGAGGTGTAAGTATGTTTGGTTTAGTTTTTAAATTTAGCATTTAGTTGAGTGAGAGTTTATTAGTGTAGACAAATAGTGGATTGGAATTAATGAAAGCTATCCATTGAAGATATGTTACGTAATAGTGCATGAAATGTATACACAGAACAATTACGCTTTCGTCAGGCTTCAATACCTACTGTTGCCTCTTCAATTCACAAAATGATATGTGATCGGTTGGAAATATATTGCGTTTTGGGCGGTATTAGATTTTTTCTACTTGATTGATTTATGAAATTTTAGAAGGATATTTATTTTTTTTCGGCATTAGTTTTTTCGGCGAATAAAGATAGTATAAAGTTCTGTAAAAATTTCAAACTGCCACGACAAAATAAAAATTGCCATTTAACCATTTTCATCAAAATGAAAGTTTGCTAAATGAAACTGAAATCAAATTAAAATTATATTGCATTCGTTTCATTTCCCGAAAATTGACATCAATTTTTCATTCCACGTGCTTATAATAGCCTGCATCACCATCCGCCCAATCACGCTAAAAATGAATCCACAATTTATTTTAAACGCATCCCACCGATCTGCTCCCTTTCAAAGTCCCGCATATCGCTTTACAATAACACGTTAATACTAATTACGAATTTATGGAAATTCGCATGCCTCTCATGCTGCTGCTACTTCTGCTGTACCAGCAGCCGACGTTCGCTCTCTCTCTCTCTTCTGCTTATACATTATAATTGTCCCATCAGCTTAATACGCCGACTACATGAATATGTAAACTTCACTCCCTCCAGCCTCTCTCCACCGGCAGCGCGCCGGCAAATTGGGAAATACGGTTATACACGTGCGTAACGCGCGCAAGTAAACTACGAGGGTGTATGTGTACACAGCACGTGCGAAGTTTAATTTGCCGGGGCGACACTTGTGAGCGCCCTTTCTATTTACTCTCTCAAGGAGAGGCAGTTCACGTGTAGCTAGGCAGGTGGATACTTTCGCTGAGAGAGAAGAGTATATTGATCGGCTGGATCGGGCGAAATTGATTGGGTTTTCAATTTGTGGCGGATTGGTTGTACTGGATGTGAGCGCGACGATCAATTAAGAAAGAATCATCGATTACGCTGCTTATGTGCTTATCGGACCTCGTCCCGTGGGATATGTATGTGTGTGTGGAAGGTGGAGGAGGTTTAGAGTGTGATGAGGTTATTAGAGTATTACAGGTTGTTTTCTGTCGCCGTGAGGGGGAAAAAATTGTAGTGATTAATGGGGCTCCGAGTTGATGAAATAACAAGTTGGCGCGGGTCTTGGCGCTCTTTTGACGTGGGTTATGTGCCTTCAAATTAATAGTTGGGAAATATACAATTTTCAAGACACTTTTTTTCTTTGAACATAAATAAAAACTTTCCAAGTAATAACACTTTATTACTCAATAAAGAGCACGTATCATTTACAAATTTGCCTTTCGATCGCGCGTTACCATCATTCAAAATCCTATACGTAACAACGATAAACATCGAATTCCTCCCTAACACAATAACACCGAGCCAACCCTTCCAACAAAATCCTTCAATCACAGTCCGGCCCATAAACTCTGGCAGTTGCTCATATACCTTCTGACCAACGCCCTGCACCTCTCCACACTGTATCACTCCAAATCAATCTATCCGATAACGAAAGTCGATCGCCCTCTCTCTCGGCGCAAGCGGGCCGTCAAAAGCGTCGTAAAACGTGGCGAGATCGGGTTGCGCTTTCGCGTAGGAATTTAATTTTCACGGGGCCGGAAGACCGCGAAAACTTGGCGCGCGTGTGACGGATAGCAGCTGGAATAAGCGACGGCAGCGTAGGAGGAGGATAGGTTTACTATAAGGCTTTATGGCGGCACGGGATAAGTTGAGAGGCTTGATTGATTGTATGTTGGGCGACACGTGGTGGATGCATCGTTGGGGTAAACAGGGCCGAGGGGGGATTTGTTTTCATAGATTGAGCGGGGGGTATGAATTGGTAAGCGGAGACAAATTATCGGTGTGGTATTGAGATGTAGTTTATTCGATTTATTTAGGTAGCGAATAAATGATAGGCTGATTGATACGACGAGTCTTGATGGAAACATAGTTTTTCAACCTGTTTCGTGACTATAGATAAATAGCGCGGGGTCGGGTGAATAATGGTGATGTAAGCTTCTGTTCGCTTGTTTTTTGTTAAAATTTCAAAACGCGCGCCAAGCATTCGGAGACGAGGAAATAGACTGCGACGACGAGAATCACGATCCGGAGGTTATGACAAGACATAAATCTCTATACTACTATACTCGAGCGTGATTGACGGCCGTTAAACACTCCGATAAATATTGACGCGTCCGCACACTGCGCTGGGCGCGCACGCGGTGTCACTTACGCTCGCACCTCTATGTATCCGCGCGTATTTTTAGAGAAATATAACTGGATTTGCGCGCGCAATATATTTTTGCTTACGTAGGATCTAGCGGTAAATACATGACTGTATGAACCAAGACGTGACGTTGTAAGCACGTCACAATGACAATGTTCAGCGAGTGTAATGGAAAAATGTCTATATTGACGCTCGCTATCTCTCTTCTTTCCTTTCATCGTAAAACTCCGCCGGCCTATATGAAAGGAGATTTTTTTTTTTATCGCGTATATAATATTTTGCGCGACGATTTATTTCGACTTTCGGCTTTTATTAGAGATAAATCACACGCGGTATAATAATAAATGAAGACAAAGGTGACACTTTCCTTTTTTTTTAATTATGTCCCCCGATTTTATGAAGTAATTATTTCGAAATAAAAAGAGTAATATAACGTCGCGTTGTATCGTTACAGAGTTTATTTTCGGTTTATTTGTTTTCGTTTATACACGCTTGCCGTCATGGACGGTTTAATTCGAATAAAAATTCGTCACAATTTACGCGTTAATCGAATTGATTCATCAAATCCGATTGAAGTGGTTGATATAATATCACGATAATGCAGATTACGTAATTGATTCCGCCTACAGAGGAGTTCATTCAACTCCGTCTAATTCTGATGCAATGTGTTGAAGAGCCTGACCGAAAATTAATTACTACGATTTTATAACTATTATACTTTTCACACAACGAACTTGCAATTTCTAGTTTCGTCAATATATCGTTTCAAGTACGTTCTCAATCGGAACCATACTTCTCGCTAAATCGCTGAAAAATATATATCGCAACAAACCTCATGTGTGCGATATACAAAACGAAATCACGATAAATCACCTCGTGCGCGCTCTCCGTGTCACGTTTTGACAGCTCAACCGCTCGACCCATCCATTCTTTTTTCCCCTTAATCAATTTTTCGTTATTATTTAATTCTTCCCCATTCTTCTTCTCTTCTCCCTCAATTTTTGTTCTCTCTCGCTCACCTTCTCCTATACTTTCCTTCCTTTAATGAATAATATACACACGTGCTTGCGAACATATGCGTGTGTATACCTATAAGCACAAGCAAAACAAAAAAGGCACAGGCCGATAATATGTATTATATACGTGATCGGAATAAATTAATTGCACGGCAGCGGAATAAAATCGCAGTTTCGGGGTCCGTGACGCGGTGAGATAAATTCGCAAGAGGAACGAGAGGGAGATGCGCGGTTGGAGATCCGTTTAGTGGCGGCGCCTAAGTACGCTAAGTGGAGAGGATTAGGAGTTAAGGCGGGCCGCTGTTCTTCAGCGTCGGTTTAGCTATCCCGAGTATTTATTTCGGTTTGTAGAACACTTTTTGTCTGCGATAACTAGAAGGAAAGTAATGAAGATAGTAATAAGGTGCATAAGTTAATAAAACACAACAATTGCAACTATCAAATTACGAAGTTCGTTAATTTTTTCGATATTAATTAAATACAAATATTGTAATACGAAACGTTTGTATAGCTAATATAAAGTATAAACATATACCGACACAAGTCAAACAATAGATACTATCAATATTGCCCTAAGGCCGATGACCTCGAATAATTTATCCCTTATAAATTAGCGTGCCGCTTCTCCGAATCTAATCGAACATTCCTTTACCCCTGTACGTCGCGGTTATTAACATTCGAATTTCGATCAACTATCAAAAAATAATAAATCACTTGAAAGAAGGCTAAACATAATTTTATACGCTCACCCGTACCCCACTAATCAATCGAATAACTTTCACTCGTTCAAACTATTCGATCTTACCCCAATGTGTTTCCATCACGACAGCCATACTATCATTGTACCTTAAAGAGAGAAGTATTAAAGCGGCAGAAAGTTCACGAAAAAATCGCGCTGGAATTGGAGGGGGAAGCAGACGCGCGCGCGCAAGCTTTTATCGGCGGTCGATGATGCGTCACATTCGATTTTCCCGCGCGCTTACGCGCACGCAGGAGGAAGACTATATACACATCGCGTGAAAAAGCCTTCTATCGTATGTATTCGTGCGTATGTATTTACGTATATGAGAAACGATCGAGAGGTGAACCGAGGCGTGAGAATTCAGAGCTTAGAAAATCAGCTTTCGCGAAAGATATAGATCCGATTTGCTGCGGGATCTAATAATGAAATACCTTGACGTGTATGAGGATGTGTAGGATATAAATCGTTATACGTGGGATATGAATCGTTGCGCGTGGGATATCTTTTTTGATTTTATGAAGTTGGTAGTGTTGAAAATCAAATTCGCCGTGGAAACTTTATTTCGATAAATTCTATTTTCTACAATTCCTTTAGATTTACGGGTTATTCATTATTGTATGACAAAATTAGTGTGCAGAGAAAGATTGCGACCTGTAAAATAAAATAAATCGAAAGGTTTAAACTTTGCATTTCTCAGCTTAAAAAAATCATACCTAACTTTAATATTTCCATCAATGCGAACCAATCAAACCCACACACTCCCGTAACCTCACAAAAATGAAATCATTCTGGCTGCAGCCACCCTTAAACGCACCTTTTTACTCCTTTCTCTCGCATCAGCGTGAATCTATTCATCCTCCGTGAGATAGAGAAGAAAAAGAGAGTATAGTCGCACATGCGCGTGAAAATAAAACTCCCGCGGGAGTTTCATTCGTTCATGCGCGCTCGGCACAAGCCTTATCCGTCAATCGCTCGCGTACTTTTTTTTTTGCCTGTCAGCAGCAGACGCGTGACGATCGTGTGGAGGCTGAATGGCGGCTACAAGCGCGAAGTTTTAAATAATGCGCCGGCGTATAGTATTTTTAGAATAAGTGTAATGAATTGCGCGTTACAGGTGGCGGTGCGCGAGGCCTTCGATTTTTGCGTTTTAAAGGGGAGGTATCGGTTTGTGCGATTATTATAGTGAGCGGTTGATTAGTATTGACGCTGTTGTTGCAGTAAAACTGTTGGTATGAATGAAATAGCGTATTTAGTGAATTGGATTTTTTATTTTCGCATCAGTATTACAGAGTGTGATAATTCAGTAGTTACGCACAGGCTTGCGTCAGACGTGGTATGATTTATCGGATGAGGACCTGTATTATACTTCATACAATCATACAGTATTGTATTATTTAGATATTCAGTGTTCATTACTTCATAATGATTGATTTAAAAATTTATCTTTATTAAATTATTAATGTTTTCACGCACATACATTTTCGAAAATTTGGTTATTCTGAATTCCACGTGCCTTGCAAAGTATAATATGATTTTACAACAACGTTTGTAATTTTCCGTATAATAAGTAGCCAATAAAGTATTTATTGATTTAATAAATACTCCGCGCACGGAATTCCCTTTCACAAGCCCTAAATTTCGTTATACATATATACACGTGTATAAAACAATGCCGATGAATCACATCAACTGCATCGTCGGAATAAATTTATTAATAAATAAGTTGAGTAATTAACCAGAGTACCACGATGCATGCATTCCAAACCGTATTTATAAAATTGCCATAAAACAACACGGAAACTTCCATTGTCCATTATTACCTTCTTTTAATTGTCCGCGTGCGCCACATTCTCACTCCTCCCCCGATGCCCCATCAATAACGAACTATTTCGAGCGCATAACGACAACGAGCGAACAATGCGAATCCCCTGACCTCTCACCTCTCGCACACATGTATATATACGTGGCTTTTGTGTCTTGGCCACGTGACTCTCGACACGTGCTCGCTTCTTCTATCTTCCGTTTCTGAGCGCGTGGAAAAAGACCAGGTCGCGATACACGGGAGCAACACTCGTATACACCAGAGAATGCCTCTATATATGTATATGTACGTACACATGCGAGCGCAATCGATTTGCGAGAGGCCGGAAAGGACTGCCCCGACGTGCTAATTGAATTACGCAGGCGCGGCTTTCGCGCGGAGAACACCGAGTAGAGTGTCGGAACGTGTATGTGTACGAGAGTAGAGAGTAGGATAAATCGTAACAGACTAGTGGCGTACGCTTTTGCTATCGTGGGTGGAAGACTGGCTTGTAAGACACTTATCGCGATTTTTATGGTAGGTGAGCGCGCACTGCAGGTTACCGTAATGCGCGTAAATCGATTTCGTTCGGATTCAATGCGAGTTGACGAGTGAGTTACGAGGTGTAAATGCAAAGGATAATCCTGGAAAATTCGTTGTTGTTGCGGACATTTTCGTCGACTATTCGTTGATGTTTTAGAGAGTAAGGCAATGTATATGCTCGCCATGTGTTATTGCGTTATCCTTTATATAAAAATCCTATTCGAGAACTATCGTTTTATCGAATATGTAAGCAATCGAACATCGAATTTTGGATAACAAAAGATGAACATAGGCACGCGTAGTGCGCCAATTTAACACTAGTATTGTATATAATTATTCATTTCCGTGCCTTTGCAACGGTCACAGCGTTAGATCGATCTGCCATATTGGATTGTGTAATTCTCATGACGAATTGATATTTAGTGCCCGCAAACCGAGAATATATCTAATTTGCAACAATTCAAATCAAAATTGAATCGAGCTCTACCTCCAATATTCCCTCAGAAGCATTATCAACAAGTTATTTGTCGTATGATAAATTGACTCGAGTACCATTAAAATAAATTCCTACTGAAAACACGTTAATTTTAAATATCACATAAAACACTGAAATAAAAACGAAACAAAATTCAAGCTCCGCGAATATACTTTTTAGTTTTTTACGAACAACGCGGCGACCATTAGCGCCGCGTGAGTCATTTTAAAATCATCGCCCACGCATGTATAATTTCGTCTCTTACGTTTTATATCGCCCTCATTAAACCCTGCAATATCGCATTATCGGCCTTTCAAAAGAGAGCAGCGCACTCCTCTGTACACACGCGCGCGCATACCGAAAATAGAGAAAAGAGGTCAACACATCGTACACTACGCTCTCCCCATCGGAAATCATGCAGCACTTTTTATCGAATTCCCCTCTGCACTATACAGAGCGCCCGTCAAAAGAATTGCATTCTAACAGCTGGGAGAGAATCAAGGCTCCTCCGCGGGCGTCAATCGTTTATCGAAAATCTGATATCCTCAAGACTCAAGACCGCGCGCGCATCAATTATCGGCCCAGCAGGCGAATCCAATCATCCACTTTGCGGCCGCGCACGTGTAACGCGTCATGCGATTGCTGGGGCAATAAAATTCCCGTTAATTGAAGGAGGCGCGACGAGGAACTTTGACGCGACGGGAATTCGCGAAACGAGAAAGAAGAACGCGTCTATGTGTGTGTGTGTCTTTGCTTTAGGGGAGGATGGATAGCTTGGAGTGATCGATTGCCCACCTGTGTTCGCGTGTACGTGGATAGTGGATTCACGTGCGCACGCGAGCTATTGGATTTATCATCGTCGCCGTGTCATTTGTCAGTTGTTATTGACACAAGACGTATGGATTGTGTATAAAAATTGAATTGGAGATGGCGGATAGGTGGACAATGTATAGGATGGTGCTGGCGAAAGTGGCTGATTTGTAGTTTGATTTAATCTTAATCTTGTTTTCTCAGTAATAGGTTTCTACGATTAACATTCGACTGGCAAATATATTTTTCTTGATAGTAGATTTCAATAGGTTTTCCTTATTTATAAAAATGACATGGAAAATTACGTATTGTAAAGTATCAAATAACACATTAACTCTTTTGATCTTTCACGCGCCTAATAAAAATTCTCCAAAAAAACTTCACTCACTTCCTCTAACCCAGTCACCGCGTGACGGCAAACAGCCGCCCCATCTACTGACAGCTGAAAAAATATGGATTTCTCACTCGCGAAGCGCTCCCCAAACTCAGCGACGCATAAAACAATAATCCACGTCTCTCCCCCTCTCCGCTTCACGCATGCAGCCGCGTGAAAAATGGGAAAAGCTCCGGACCGCGGGCGACAAGTGCTTTTCCAAGATCTTTCGCCTGAGATCCATCATGCTTACTTCCAAAACAGATGTCTCTGTCAGCAGTTGCGACGTCACCGCCGCTGTTACGCGCCGACGATTTTTTATAATATGTTTGCCGTGTATGTTCTCGAGAGAGATGCGGAGGACGAAGACCAAGTCTATAGCTAGTATTTTTTTCTCATTTTTCTTGGCGCGAGGTGCCTTTGCCGTATTTTTATTGCGCCGAGGCGCGATCGCGAGGTGTTTTCAATTCATTCCGCGATGGAATGCGCGTACGGTATAAAAGGTATATAAGTGCGAAGTGATAACGATCGCGGTGAATATTTTTATAGATTGGGGGGAACATTTGTTTGTCAAGTTTTTATTTGGCGACGGTGAAATCCGCCGACAGATTGATGAATAGAGTACGTTTTTTTATTCGCGCTCCTTGGCTGTAGAGAATGATGGATCAGACAATCCGGTTATCGGAATATTTTAAGCAATTAGCCGGAATTTTCGTACAAACAGTTCTTGACCCATTTTCGCGCGGACGTCGCGTATGGCCAAAATTAAAAATATCTACTCTGCCCACATATACGGTTACGTTCTACGCGCGCAAATGAAATAAAAAGTTTACATAGGATATATTATCAGACGTATCAATTTTGTTCGATCGAAATATCGAATGTCAATCAGCCATAGTCTAGCGGTACCAAATTTCTGTGCTTGCGATACATATTCGCAAACATACGCGGCAGGCCGCTCTATGACGCAACTTTACACGAAATCGGGTTAAAACGCTACAGCTCGCTTGCGTCCGATTCTGATTTCGCGCAAACATTCGTCGTATATAGAGAGAGGTAGAGAGATAGAGCTTGATTCATAAAATTCAAATATATACAATTTCTGCTGCTCTATAAAACAAATACAATAACGGTAACTGAAATAACCGCAATTACGTAGCCGCTGTTTCAATACGGAATACACATCTATATACTGAAGCTGCATTTCAAACAACATTTTAATTAACGTGCAAAATGTCACCTCTCAAAAATAAGAAAAAGGAGAGAATCTCCGCAGCCGAGGAAAAACTTGGCGCGTGTTCTATAAGTCAACGACGTTTCCTTTATCTCTCGTCTCTCTCGTCCTGCGCACTCTCGCTATACTGAATGGTCGCGGCGTTATTTTCACTTGCAATGTCACGCTGCGGAGAATTTTTTTAGCTCTCGTTTGCTCTTACGCCACGCTGCCGCGTATTACACATCGCGAATGCTTCAACGTCGCCCGACTTTTCTTCGTTTGCATTGTCTACGGGTCTGACCGTAGCCGCAGTGATATCACTGGTATACGTACACGCGCGTGCTCGTCTACCGTGAAATTGGAGGTTGATGTAGTACGTTTAATTGTTATTTAGTTGTACGGCAGAGGATTTAAATTACAATAGAGGGTTCGTGCCGTATCGTATCTGCGCTTTGATTTTCATTGTTCAATTATATGTGTTTTATAGTTATTTTAACTCATGGAAATTTTTCAAATGATTGAGTTATAGAGAAATTGTATACATATAGAAGAGCCGGTAATGAATATTTCATGTTAATCCAATTTATATTTACAACAGTAAGAGTCATGTATGGTAGATTCAAAAAGGACATATGTCTGAAGTGACTTGTTAATCATACGAACTGATTATTAATTATCGAGCTTATTTTATAGACACACGCGATGAAATTAGTTAGCTAATGGTATACCTGGTGAAAGGCTGCATTGAGATAGAAGGTACTCCGGTATAACGCGGGCAGCATCATAAGTGTAATTAGTATAATTGGTACGAAACATTAAAATTAATTTATATTTCCGTATAATTATTCCAAACGAAATAGGATCATAAATTCAAAAATAATCATGCCAGCCGCCACATGGCCTGCCACCATCATTTATCACACCTCAAAACGAACAAATCTCCTCTTTACAACTTACACAGCCATAAAAAGTCCTGCGAAAGTACACGCGAATTTCGGCCCTACAATTAAAAACCATACAATCAAATTCGAAACGACACACACATCCCACCGCCGGCGCAACTTCTCGATCCTATAATAAAATTACGGCGTAACCGTCGCCACTACGAAAGAAGCCGGAAAAACAAACGTCTTCTTTCTGCCCCTCCTCCCCTATAAAACGAAAAAATATAACAAAGTACCACGTGCACGTAACAGCAGCCGCCTATGAATAGTTTGTTAGGAGGCAAAAGTTGGCCGGGCGGTCACCGTCGCGTAAGAGAGAAACCGTATATAGAACACCATAAGCAGCAGAGCAGAGCAGCTCCTCGTAAAATCTTCGCGACAATGCCACGCGCGAATTCCCTGAGCTTTGTCTTGTGGGAGTAGCGCAAGCTCGTGAATAGGACGCGTCTTCGCTACGGGGGCGGCAAAATTACGCCGCTTGTGTGACGGCGTTGGTTGAATGTAGCTTTTTTTCCTTTTGGTCCACAGGTGCTCTGGTGTTTTGCGAATTTAATATTTTGATGGGTGGTAAGGTAGCGCCTGGTTGCGTTGTTAAATTTTTTGAGGAAATTATCTTGCATTTTTGAGGTTTACCGCGGGGAACATGGAAATTTGTATTATATATGGAAATGGGGGTACGTATTTTATTTGGGATTCCTTTATCGCAGCACATGCAGTTTGTAACAATTGCAGTCTCGATTTTCCTTTCTCGAATCGCCACTGGAGATAAAAGTGCGACTGCGCGTGTGCGTAAGTCGAGGAATATTTTTTCCATTGTATACAAGAACGGTCTCATCCTGCTTTCTGAAATAATATTTTATACTTTTGTGTTATCTTGTTGAGAAAAAAAACAACAATTGGTTCATTTTTTACAATCCGAGAAATTGCTTCATATTTATTATACTCAAGTCGTGTTGTACACAAACGCAGAAACCTTGCGCAAATACAGCGAGAATAATAAACTACGTCTCTTCTATAAAGATCGCTTTTTCTCTGCGGGGGTACAGCAGTAATCGAAAATTCCATTACAGCAGTATGTAATCCCGCGGCGTAATTAAACACAGTACGCATGGCAACATATTTCTATAAGAACTCAGTCATCCTCTACTCGTAAAAAAGTGACGCCCAAGATTTTTAATTTGTCCACGTGAAATTAGTATCCGACTCATCCTTCTCTGTTCCAATTTAAACTTTAAAGGTCGGCGCGTTTCTTCTTTCAATTTGACAGCCGCGTTCGCGACTTTAAAATTATATAACTCTCCACGTGCGACTTGAAAAACTTAAGATTCTATAATTAGCCGTAAAGAAGGTATTTCAAGGTTCGACGTGTTTTAAATATAGCAACCGAGGATCTTACGCCGCCGCGAAGTTACACGAGAGACTTTGCACTCCGTCCCGCGTCCTGTTACCGGGCTTTTAACGTTAATAGACGTGCGAAGTTCATCGTTATTTTTAAAAGTAACTTTTCGAAAAGAAAAAATAACCTCAGGAATTTAATTGCTTGATTTTTACAAGTAAATGAATTTCCATTAGGTTACTAAATAATAAATTTTTAAAATGACGTTTTGTTAAAAGGTAAATATTTAATAAAATATTAACATCCTATAAATATCAAATTATCTTACATAAATAAAACATGGTACCATTGAATACTTATTCCTACAACTCTAGGTCTCACAAATCTCTCATTTTCCACGAGTTCTCCCGTCGCATTATAATATCTCGATCTCAATATAACGTCGCCGCGCCTCGCAAAGCTCTCAATTCAATTACACGCTCCCTAATCTCCCATCTCCGGTTATTCCTCATCAACTTTTTACCTCCGACCCCACGTCACCGATACATCCTCCGTCGCATAACAATAATAATAATAATAATGAATTTTCTTCGGTTCGACTGCTGCTCGCGGCGTAATCCACGTGAGCGCGAAATTTCCTACGGTCAGTGTAAGATTCCATGTTGTACACGTATATAGGATTCTGCGAGGGAAGTTGCGCGGTATGAATGAAACATGGGAGAACCGTGGAGCAAGAAGGCCGAGATGGACAAAAAACATAATAGATGCCGCTGTTACCGGTGCATAATGTAAAACGGTGTGAGGCGACGCGTGAAATATGCATGCCATATACGCTCGGGGATGGCGTGCGGTCTCGGTGGTGCTGGATTCGTTCTCTTGATACTCAGTGGCTTACTACTTATTTTCAATTTATCGAACGTGAGCTTTTTATCTCCCTTTTTTATGAAAGTAAGGGAGTGCAATGATTTGGTTTGATAAAATTTTTAATCGATGATACTAATCTCTCCAGAACTATCAAAGCACGTTCAAAATAAAATTAAAATTACCCACCCCCTTATAAATTCACTTCCCACCTCCACCTCCTACCTTTTTTCAAAATCCATCTACATCTTCGATCTCACCGTCAAGTACCCCGACTTGTCTTTATTACCATATGTATATACACTTCCGCGGCAAATGGACCACCGCGCACAAGCGTCTTTTTCTCTGCCACTGTATATATAGCGCACTTGCGCGAGACACGCTCCGTCGATTTGTCTCCGCGCGCTTATTACGATGATTCAGAGCGAGCTTTTTCCCCACGGGGAATGGCGCGCGTGGGGAAAGACGAGTTTTTGTCGGCTGGATTAAGATGTTGGCTCAACGTGCACGCGGAAGCGGATAAAGGAGCTGTTAACGTATACATTTGGTATCCTGTCGTTGTAATATCTACTAAATTTTTCAATTCAATTTAAAATGTTTTATGGCTTACATCGAGTAGTGAAAACCAATTATTGTATATAAATGATAAACTTCAGCAATTCACCGCAAATTCCAATAAATACAGCGCTCGTAAAGCTTCTAATCAAAATCTTTCGCTAATAAACTTTTCACTTCAATTAACTCTCGCACAACGCAGTTATTCCTTCGCGACACACAAGTATATATCCTTCGAGAGCCACTTTCTCCAGTTTTTGCTCTCTAAAAATGCGAAGCTCATCCTCATTGCGACATTAATAAGCTACAAGGAAGCCTTCAGGTGAACTAGACATTATTAGATTTTCTCCACTCAAGCAAGGTCTCGCAATTAAACCGTCCGCTGTAAAGATCTGAATAATTCGATTTATTCATTTCCAATGTAACCTCTATATTCGCCTGCACGATGTATTGTATTTTATTTTTTTCAAATATCACCGACGCGACATTTTTCCCAGATACGGCGTGGAAACAGCATCGCCTCTTGCACTGTATGTACATACATAGGAAAAAATATAAACTCGCCGTTTCGTGCGACTATTCCGCGTAAGATACGGCGCTATAAGCTGGCAGCGTGTGCCACGGAGTCACTGATTTATCAGCCGGATTACAGTCGGCTTATACCTACACCCACTGCGACTCTTTAGCCGCGCGATATTCGACGTTTATACTTCCAATTTGTTCCCTGTTTTTCAGCTTTCTTGCTTCTATAGGTACGTTTTATACATATCGCGAGGCTCTCAGAAGGTCGACGAAGTGGATAAATCGAATTCGATCTGACGTAGAACATCCTGTAACCTCTGACAGGTATACCTACATTTTTCGCGGCCCTCTACTCCCACCTACGCACTGCCATTGAAAACGAAAATCTACCTACGCCACACACACGCGTCTGTGTATAACATTCTCCATTCGCCAGCCCGTGACGTCCGTAAACATTTGTCTTCGCTGCATAATTTATATACACATTGCCGATTGTCGAAAATCTCAACCATCGTGTGTTTTGTCCTTTCGCCCGGCATATGCGCGCGTCCTTGTCATCGATTACCCCCGAACCCCCACAACTCATCCGTGTATACTACATGTATATTTCAATATACAAGGAAATCGGAGGGCGCGTGGGGCAAATCAGGCCACGACGATTAGGCCGGAGCGCCGCGAACTGTATAACGATTACGCACGCACTCGTGGAAAATCTGAATCATGCGGTGGCGCGCTCATAAATAAAACATAAGCATGACTCGCTGGTTGCATACGTGAACAGGAGCAGCCGCAGGGGTTTGCTGACTTTTTTGCCTGCGAGGTTGTAAACGTGGGGGAAGGAGTTGGAGATTTAATTGCGCGCAGTCGTTTTTATTC
>JAPYZO010001442.1:0-26463 GCA_030522905.1 Torymus flavipes
CTCTCTCTCACTCTCTTTTGATACTCCACTCTCCAACTGCCGGCGGACCCATCATGAAAAATTCAAAGCAAAACAAAACGAGGGAAAGAGAGGAAAAGTGAATGAAAAGAAAGGAGGAGGGAGAGAGAAACAACGCGGGGCGAGAGAGGTGATGGTGATGGTGGTAGTAGAAGCTTGCTAAAAGCTACTAGATTTCACCGAACTGGCCTTTTCCCCCACAAAGGCCCCCCACCGACGGGGGCACAAAGCCGCCTTTTCGACGAGAGCAGATGCCACCTACGCCACTCCCCACTCTATCGCTTCCCCTCCCTCTATATCCTCCCTTCCTCTTTTACACTTTCGCCAAAAACCACGACTCTGTGTGACCCTAGACACACATACACGCGCTCGCGTATACACGCACATACAAACACTGGTAAAGCCCTGGAGTTTTTCCAGGGCGAATTGAGGAAAGCGCGGAATAAAGCAGTCAAGCGTAAGAAGAAGAAGAAAGGAGGAGGCAAGATGCGAGGAGAGTAGCCGCAGACTTTCGGCCCTTTGATCTGCGCGCGTGCGCGTGGCTTTTGTTTTCTAACCGCGCGCGAGCGAGAGAGAGAAAGAGGAAAATGAAAGGGCCTTAAAGTCCTAAACATACGGAGCTTCCGGGTGCTTTGCACTTTTCCGGCGGAGAAGAGGTGACGACACTCGCCTGCCTTGACTTTGCGACGGTGGCAATTCGTCCGGGAAGGTGGAGGAAAGACAGATAGAGAGAGAGAGAGAGACAGATGATGGAACAACAGAGCGAATCCGTTGATCCTATTGTGCATTTATTTCGGACGGTTGTTTTCCGAGCGCGGGCGCACCGCTGTAATCTGTATATAGTTGCGCTGATATCGACGTTTTCGACATGCTTTCTTTTTGTTGGCTGGAGCCCGACCGGCACGGCCGCAGCGCGGGTTATCCACGGTGATATCGCGAATTAGTTTTATCACAAAATATTTTTTCAGCCGCCCGGCGTGCAACTGCCGACGATATTGTTTGGAATCATTCGTCGGATAGAACTGTTTGTTTCCCTTTTTCGGTTATTTTCAGTCTTTTTCGATGACGGCAAACTTGCATTCTTTTATTGTTTGAAAAAAATGTTGCATGCTCTTTTCGATGGGTTTCGAAACTTTTTGAAATCGAGTATTAAATGGAAAGTTAAACATTTTGAGTTGAAACGATAGAAATAGATATTGTACTGTTAAGTCTCAAGTACACATGAAGTAGTAGTTAGTAACATTATGGTTCTCAGTAAACAAATAATACCTTCCGCTGTTTGACTTCATAGCGCTGTAATCGTAGAACCCGTTGAGCAAATAGAACCTATGTACAAGTCCTGTTCCAAATACTTTTCAATTTAAGGGGCTTCACTCAATTTCATAATGTTATTTCAATCTATAACATGCTTTATCAATCGTAAATTATCATTTTTTTTAATCTTGTTCTCATCTTAGTTATCAAACAGACGTCAATATTTGTCATGTTAAATTTTTGGAAAACTTCCTTTGAGTCACATGCTGGAACTAAAATAATCGAATGAGAAATTGATTTGGACTCTTTCGTTTAGTTGTTTTTTTAAGAGGATGTGAATTTTTAATTTCTAGTATATATTATTATCTATCCTAGAAGGCACCAAGAGGCTTAGAGTAAGAACAAGAATCCAAATCGATTCCCAACCTACAATATTTCACTCGCGAAACATTTCACTAATTACACAACCCATATGCAACTCCTAACCTCTCAACCGATCTAACCCACGTTCTTATCGATCGATGACCTAATCTATTACCTAACCTCCCAAACTGCAAGACTTCTTCCCTCCTACCTCCACGATTTTGCACGGTCCGAGCATGAAAAACCCGTGTACCTTAACAAGTGGCACTAATAGAGCTACCTACCCTCTCTCTCGCTCTCACTCTCCCCCTACCTGCAAACCACGCGAGAGATGGATCGTCACGTGCACTCGCTGCCGATTCTCTCTCTCTCCCCACCCCACCTTCCTTCCTCCTACCCGCGTCCATTGTGAGCGCCCGGCTATTGATTTATCGGCGCAGCAGCAGCAGCAGCAGTGGCGGCGGCGGCAGCGGCAACGGAGCTATTGTATGTATACATGTGACGTCGACGTATAATAATTTCGCCGAGGATAAATGAGGGGCGTTATAACGCGCATCGAATCGGCGCTGCCGGTTCCGCTTCGCGAGAGGGAGAGTACGATTTTGTCGCAGTTAATTAATGAAGCTTTCGTTTCAATGAGCGCGCGCGCCCGCGTGCAAGCGCCACATACCCACGGGCTTTTTCCCGTTGTGCGAAACGCCGGCCGAATGAACAATGAAACTCGCCCGTGTGCGAACTCTATATCTATCGCCGGTTGGCCTTTTTCCGCGCGTGTACTATGGAAGAGGAGGAATATTTATTGGACTTGTTATGCTGTGCCTTTGGCGTATGTGCGCAGTACCGAATTGAAATGGAATTTTTCAGGTGGTTTCTTACAGTTTCCCGTGTATCGAGCTATCCGCCTGCCTCTCCTTTTTTTGGACTGTATGTTTGCTCTCTATGCGCGTCGGAAAAATGGGAATTCGAGACTGCCGCGTGTTTGCGCATTGAAATCGATTCCGGCTCCAATTCTCCGCCCTACTGTAATACAGGCGCCCGCACCCCCGCGCGAAGTGTTCTTTATTACGGTGCGTAGCGGCGCGGGACATTAAATTAAAGATCGCCGTTCGCGAAATTTCGTCCGCCGGCTATAAATATGAGAAAAACGTACGCGCGCGACGAATTATTATTTTTCGCGTGATAATAAATTTTTTGTTTTATTTCCCGGCCTTTCCTCTTTGGATGGAAGAATTGTGCACTGAAAAAAAAAATTTCTCATCGATCGCGCGAATGTGCATTGAATTTCGTATTTAACGTTCTGCGAAGCCGAGGTTGGAATTCTCGATTCGAGTTGTCGAACTAATGATTGTGAACAATGATTTGTGCCCGATGAGTATCGTGTGAATGGTGACGAATAATCTGTTTCTTTTTATAGTATATGCGTGAATTACTGCGTCGTTTTTAATTTACTAAAGTAGACATGATATTAATGAATTTTTGTAAAAAAATCCACAAGAGTATCGTGTGACTTTACAGAAATTACTTTCCAGCACGATAAATAATTTACACGTATAGGTGTGTTTGGAAAATGCTTTTCTCAAATATTCCATCCAGCTGAGCAAAATGGACCCGTCTCTACGTGATGATATTTAATTCACGTATGATGAAATTTGGTCGTACATTTATCCATAAATGAGTGGGCGCAAAGAGTTATTTACAGTTGCTTTATGCGCCTATTTTCAGCTTCTACTAATACATGCGTAATGGTGGAGATGAATTAATGATAGAAAAAATAAACATACTCTCTATCTATACTCTCCCTATATAAATGCACACTCACGCTATAAAATTCCCCATTTCTCACGCAAATCACTGATACGAAAATCCCTATCCACACCTGCAGCTATTGATGTCCGTCCGAGCGCGTCAGGCAAATAATAAACGAGGAAGCGCTCGCTTATTTCTCGACGGCTCTCTTTTTACAACGCGACAAAGAGCGAGCTCGCCGATAAGTGCGTCGTTTATTTACGAACGGAGGTATAGTCGGCGCTTGGATCGGATGCTTGGGCTCATTTCACGAGGGTAATAAGAGATAAAAATAAAAAGGTCAGGATAGTGTAGAGCGGTATAGGGTTATAGATAATACGGTCTAATTAGACCGTTGTTGTGCTGCTGGAAGGGTTGTTCAACTATGGTTCGGTTGGGTTATTAGTTGGCAGGTAGGGATTAAAAGTAATGGTGGTAGGTTTGCTTCGGATTAAGGTGTACTTTACCGGAGTTTTAATTCTATGGCTTGGATTTTGATTATAAATTCAATATCTTCGGTTATACGAAAGAAAGTGACGAGTTTGTTATGCAAATCTTGTTTGACATCGAACGCGCCAATTATCACAATTTACTTTATTGATTTTGAGAGCGCACGCGTGATGGCGAAATACATCTATGAAGCGTTTTCAGCCTCGCAGTTGGAATTTCATTTTTTCCGAATGAGGCGCCTCTCGCGAGTTTTTCTTCCTATTTGAATAAGATTTCACTTTATAATAAGAGAAAACATGCATTCTCAGCAAATTATAGAATATTCTCTCTGACCCGACGGAATTTCATTTATTTTTCTGGCCAAATTTATCGCTCTTTCAAAAGCAAATTCTCTCACTGTTAAAAATCTGAAAAATTAACCTCGTTTATTCTGACCATATTAGTTTAGCAATTTCAGGAAAGTGATTGCAAAATTTTTACTGAGGTTTTAACTTTATTCGTGCTTTATTAATACACTGTCTTTACATCCTGCCCTATGCTTTATTATTATTTATAAGATTATTTATATACCTTCATATTTTTATCATAACATTATTACTTATATTATGTTTATCACTTTCTTCTTATGGTACATTACAAGTTGATTTATTTCACTAGGTCTATTAAAATAATCACAATTTATCCAGCGACGATCGTAATTAAAATTTTTTCAACTTATAAATTCTATGCTATACGTTCCTCCAAAAAATCAATAATCCACTACAACCCACTAAATTGCCCACCGAAATTCCAACACGCAAGTTACCACCGCCTCCGCACTCTCCCACCTCTTCACCTCACCGCTAAAAACCCAAATTATTTATCACCTAACCTCACACACCTAGTGGACCCAATAATTAACATAACAACGACCAGTGCACGTCGTACGCGCAACCCAGATGGTTAATAGAAATTAGCGGAGAGAGAGAGAGAGAGAGAGAGAGAGACCGAGTCGAAGGCCGGAAAGGAGGTTGGCTCAGTGGAGTAAGCCTCGGAATAGTCGACCGCGGCTAGAGGCACCTGGCGCTGCCGCCGCCGCTGCCGTCCTACATTATTGCGCGGCCCTCGCGACTACTGATGCTACCATCCCTCCCACCTTCCCCCTTGCATATTGCAGTGCAAGGCTTTTTATTTTCTCGCTTTACGCATGGTGGCTTTTTCAACCTCCTCGTCCTCGTCGGTGTCGTTTTTTTGGCGGAGAGAGGTTTATTCTTCAGGGAATTTTCCGGGGTGAATTATTTAATGAGCGAAATAACAGGCGGGAGGAGGTGGAAGAAGGGTAAAACGAGTGGTGGGCGAAATTTTTAGCGGGATGAAGGGTCGTTGGGTTTTGATGGAGCGGTGCTGAGTTTTGAAGTGGGAGGAATTAGTACTTTTGGATTATTCAGGCTTGAGAAATTTTTATTTGTTTGTGTTTCTTACTGCATTCGATTATATTACTTTATCTTTAACACTAATTGTCTAATTGTTATAATTAATAATGATCCCATTTTCTAAATTCGAGTCGTTTTTAAATTATGTCCATTGACAAATATAGTTATAGTTTATTAACATTAAAATAAAATTTATTTATTAAGAAACTGGGCGGGGGGGGGGGGGGGAAATGAGTTTGAATATAAGCTAAAACTTATAAAACGAAATCAGGTAATTTACAGATCCCTTACATCCACGCAGTAAAACGGAAGGGAAAATTAAAAACGAAAAATGTAAACACAATATCTCATTCTATTCCATTATACATAAACGTAATACATTAAATTTAATACGTTAGTAATTTCATTTTACTAAAGTAGCAACGAAAATTTTCGAAATATTAATACAAAAGAACAATACATTTTTCATTAAATTCCCTCCATACTTATAATGAAACCTTTATTAAAGCCCTTATCAATTTCATTACAGGAGACACGATAAAAAGGATTGAAAAATAAAACAGAATATGATAGTTTGACTGAGTGAGAGGTTAGCGGGATGAAGCACAAAATTAATACGATTGTCGAGAAATCGCTGAAACGTGGTGCATCCAAGTTCTCTTTTTATCCGTGTTTTGTTTAGCTTTTTTCAATTTGCATTTTTTAATTGACTCTTGAATAGACTGAATTGCATGCTCGAAATTTAATAAAGAGATTTGATACGCATGCTACGGTATGCGCTTGGAAAACGGAGCGGCAGAACTGGAAAATTAAAAATAAAGGTAACTTTATTAAAAGATTTATAATTTATCGCTGTCATGTAAAGTACATTCTAGCACAATCAAAAGTTTAATCAAAATAAAATTACTTGCAGTATATGCTTGTATTGAAATTCTGTCTATTAATGATTAATTCAATAAGTAGTTCTTAAAATAGCTAGTTTCCCGATATTTAATCAAAATCGTATTCTATTAAATTTCTTTTACCTATTATCTTGAATGTTGATTATAGTACACTATATATTCTCCAAAGACAAGCAATGCCTTTATTTCATTTTCCCTACCCTCTTCACAGATATAAGTAGAAACCGTTATTTCGCCACCTGTGACTCTCTTTTCTTTACACATCGCGATAGTACACAGATCGTTACATAGATTTTTGTTCAACCTCTTAATCATCCATCCACTTCAATAAACTAAAAATGGTATCACAAAAATTCCCTGCAAATGTGACTAAATAAACGTGAAAAATCGTTTCACTCCCGACAAAAAAAAAAGTTCGCCCTACTTTTCCGCCATTCCCAATCATCTGTTCACCTCCGAAAGTAACTGCGCCACAACGCAATTCCCCCACCCATACGCCGCTACCTCATTAAATTTAAAATTTACGATATCCGCAACCCCCTATAGCCTCCGTCTTTTTTTTTCTAATTCTATTAAAATCGTCGGTCAGAATGTATAGCTGCGCGCGCGTCTACTCTCCGGCACGCGATCCGATAGCTCGCGTTCGCTCGAAGGAGAAGCCTACCTACCACTATCTCTACACCCACACACATAGACACAGGGAAGAACTAAAGAGCAGGTATCGCCTCTTCTTTTGTCGGCCGTCCGCAAGCGCCGGCGTTCACTTATTCACGAGCCGCTCCAGTTCCGCGGTCGGAGCTGAATTCTTCATGCGCGCGCGCGCAACCTCAGCGCTCTCACTCGCTCAGTACGTGTCTCTCTCGTACAGCGTATATTGTTGAAACGACGCGCGGTTTTTTAAATCAGACGTATATACGTGGGGTGAAACTAATTGTCTTCCTTTTTCCCTCCCTCCCCCTTGCCTCGTAGGGGGGTGGGCCGACTGGGGTACGCTTTTAGCGGCTGGATGAATGTTTGATGCTAGCGCCGCGCGCTGCTGGCGGGTTAGGCTAATACACGTATGTATACGTGTATGTAGGGGAGTGTATCGAGTGACCTTTATGGAGAGGCGGTAGGTGTTATTACCCGTCGTCTTGCGCTGCGCCGCTGAATAATGAAGCGCCGGGATCGATTGCGCGTTTTAGTTTCGTACGTATATACACATATATACGCGAGCGAGCCTGAAAAGTAGATCGGTGAGTTTGTTCGTGCGCGATCTCGATTCGAATTTGCAATCTTGTACCCGACGATGGTAGTGGTGTAATCGTTGGCAAATATATGCGCGCGCACGATTGTAGTAATGCGCTGCCGACGAGCAATTCTTCCTATGGTTATTTTGGGATTTTCGAGGGTGTTTGCTCGTGAGGATATAGAGAGTCATTCTCATGAAGTTGAACGCAATTGAATAAATATTGCGAGAATGGCGATGAGTGTGATGATGCGGTTGTATTTGAGTATTTGCGGTCTGGAGGGCTAATGCGCAGTGCAGGGTGAAGTACAACGGGCGGTTTTGAAAATCGTTATTTAGTTTGGACAATTATTCAAAGAAGTGTTTAGACTGCGTTGGAGCGAAGCCAATTGTTCAAGTTTTCCAACGAGCTATTGTTTGACGGGTATTTTAAAATACGTGCCGCGATCGTTTATATTTCGCAGTCTATATAAGATCGTCTATTTAAAGGTGCAGTGTATTTAAACTAATTGCTCCAGTTACGTCAGCAACGCTTTTACCGAAGTATAAATACCAGTGTAATGAAGGTTTCATATAAATCTTGATTATCTATTGATTTAATGCCATTGACGATTCTCTGACGACATCCAGCCCCGATCATTAAAATTACAAAAAGTAATTATTATGTCATTGCCCGATAGTACCGCACTCACCCGTCCGTACAAATACCTTCCCGGAGAGTCTAATCGAAGTAGCGGCGCTGCTATCCGAGAAACCGATGAAAATCGGTGGAAAAAGGAATGACTACCTCGTCTCCCTCTCTCCGCTCGACAAAACCGAAACCACCGCACGGCAATCGAACCGTCGCTCGCACTTCTATATACATATATACTGTACCCTGCTTCTCACATGGCGGTGCGACGCCCGCAGGGCTCCACTTAGGTCCTTCGTGAAAGATGCATCGACCAATCAATTTGAGCTCTGCATCTTTTATCCATCTGCGGGCGACTTTTCCATGGGAAAACTTTTTCTCGCCGCGTGTCCCGCATTTTACTACCGATTCGTGGCAGGATTTTGAAATTGCGGGTACCACCGCCACCGCCACCGCCGCCGCGCTCTGATTGGCCAAGTTGTTACGACTTTTCGCGACTCTCCCCCTTCTCCCTCTGTCTATCCAGGAGCATTTTATCGCTGATTCTTGCCACTGTTTCGAGGTCTCCTCGTAATCGAGTCTCGCTTTATATCCTTTTCCGCTTCGTCTTTCCAAAGCCACTCTCTTTTTCTTCTCTCTCGCTCTCTCCCCCTTGCTTCTCTCTCTTGCTCTTGTACGCTACTTCCGTCTCTCTCGCATGTGTGTGTGTGTGTGTGTGTGTGCAGCGAACGGATTTTAAGTGTTGCCCGGGCGTAAAAGCCTTTATTTATACCCGTGTACCGGAGAGAGGGGGAGGAAATTGGAAGTCCTCGAGAATTTCCTTTGAGAATTCAACGCATTGCCGTGGCGCCGGGAGCGCCGAGAGTTTTTATTGCGCGCAGTTTTCTACTTAATTATCCCCCCGCGCTCTGCTCGGGGCGACGCGTATACCGTTTGTAATGTCTGCGTGCTGGGGGTGAGTTTTTAGCGGTTTATGGCGAGTTTTAGAGGGGTAAAATGCCGTAATATGTTGATTGGGTGGTAACGGAAATATTTGTTATTTGCAGCACGTCGTGTGCTTGAGTAAAAAGGAAATTAGAGCTTTAGAGGGAATCCTCGTTGTTTCATGAGTCTTTGAAAGGTTAAAATTAGTATTGTTGTTTTATATTAAACAATTTGTAGAGTCTGTCGTGAATAATAATAATATAATATAGGTAATATTAAATATAGATGGATCGGAAAAAACAGAAAACATTATTTTATAAATCGAAGAAGACTTATTTTCTTCTTGTATAATAAATACTCACATACTGTACTAAAACCATATATAAACTTTAAAAAATGATATCCATCGACTGTTATTAAACTTTTGTTTGTATCTATTTTTGTTCCAGGTAAGATCATCGGCGCACACTTTGCTTATTTACACGTAGGCTGCGATATAGGCCGGCTGAAACTTTTCCGGAACGAGGTAAGGGAGAGAGCGAGAGAGAGAGAGAGAGAGAGAGAGAGAGAGAGAGAGAGAGAGAGAGAGAGAGAGAGTTTAAGTACTCGCGGCGGGAAGTATCGCGAGATTTCCCGGCACGAGCTCACACGGGGCGCTCCTCCGACTCTTATCTTAATTGCCCGATGGCCATTAAAACGCGCGCGAGCAGACGCCGCGCGAACTGTACTCACGCGATTTCGTTGGCGCGCTCTGGTGGTGTGGCCATCAATTTACATCAAATTATCCGTGTTCCAGGCGAGGCTAGAAATATTTTTTCGAAAAATGTGATAATTATTTCGCGTTTGGAGGTTTAGTGAAAAGCTGTATGTCAAAAGCCTTGTTGATTCAAAATTTGTAAAAGATTCAGTGATAAACAGGAAGTGAAATTTTGCGTATGGATATTCATGAAGCAATGATAACGATGAACGCGTGTATGGTGTTATTTATTTTCCCTGAATTATGCATTACGAATGTCGGCCATATATATTGAATGCATCCCTGTCGAAAGAAAAACGTCATTATTCATAAAATCATCGTGTACGCCGGGAGTTGATAAAACGTATCGCGCCGGTGTATCAAGTTTCATGAAAACACCGTCGTGCGTAAATAAGGGGATAATACCCGCGGGATGCAGTGGTTAATTATTACCGGAAACAATTAGGCGAATAAATATTAAGCAGGGAAAATATCTGGCGCACCAACATCCATTGAAATTTAGAGAGCCAAAAGGGGGCGGAGGGGGGAGTATTGTACATCGTATAAATCTCCGCGTTCGTAAATATCATTTTCCACGGGGCGCCTCTCTCCTACTTATACGCGCAGCTCTCTCGCATAATCTGTTTACCATCCACGAGTCGGCGACGAAACGGTCCAGATAAGCCGGCGTCGTCGGTTTACTCAGGTTTATTAAAAAGCGACGACTCACCGACTCTCGAACTCGCTTCTCCCCATCCACCTTCTTCATTTTAATTCAATCCCTCGCGGCAGAGCGCAGTACTACCTTATCGTCCAATCCAAAATTTACAATGGCACTCTCAGCTCTCGCGCACGCCGCTTTAATCACTCGCGGGCCAGGACGAATATAAACCGCGAAAATTATCCGCGAGCGGTATATAGTGATATTAAACAAAACCATAAATCTTTGGAGCTCTCTGCGGCAGCAGCAGCATCTACAAACTCGACGCGCGGCTAACTAGTTCCTAAGTACTCTCGACGGCGCGTAAATTGCACCCCATCCCCCGAAGAAAAGAAAGATCCCTATATATACAGAAGAGCTTCTTCAAAAAAGAAGAGAGTATTAAGAAGCCCAAGCTGCTTAAAAGAAGAGCGGGGGTAGGGGCAATAACAATTTTTACGGCGTTACGCCCGATGCCTATCGTCTTAATCTTAATTCAAACCAGCGCGCCGCCGCCGCCGCACTATATAGCCCCCCGTGACAAATAGCTTTTAATTTCTCGAGCCTGTTTACTCGCCTTACCTCCACCCCCAGCAGCAGCACCTCCGAATTAATTGCCCCCGGCGGCGCGGTGCTGGTGGCTCCTCTCTCTCTCCCACGCCCGCCCACGCGGACGTTATCTTATCGTCGGCCACTTAAACCGCTGCTGTGGCGCGCGAGAAGAAGCTTCGGCGAGAAGAGGAGAGGTGTACACACGCCCAGCCGGGCGTCAGATCTAAACGGACGATTATGAATGCAGACGAGCGTGTGGTAAGCCTCTTCGGCGCATGCGCCACGGGCTCGTGTTTGCTTTCGCTTAGAGGTAAGGAGAGAGAGAGAGAGAGAGAGAGAGAGAGAGAGAGAGAGAGAGAGAGAGAGAGAGAGAGTGAGCGAGGTGGTCGAGATATCGAGGAAAGCCATATTGGGATTACCATTCGCAGGGAGGGGGGAGTTTGAAGAGCGTTATGCAGTTCCGCGGGGAGAGTTTGAGCGGGGATTTTTCGGGTGAGCTAGTGTAACGAGGTTTCCTTGGCGATGTTTGGATAGTGACTTTGTGGCGCGCTTCGTAGAGCGGCGATGTTTTGATACGTTGGTTAGGTGTTAAAAGCTTCTAAATATATTTGCGCCGGTGGTGGAATTAATTTTTAGTGGATACGGATTAGATTGAAATTGAGCGTCGAAATGAAAAACATTGTACAACAAAAAAAAATAAGTACAGGAAAAAAACGGGTAAAAGGCATTGGTGGAAGAAGAGCTTATATTTTAAAAAGGTAATGTATAAAAAACCATAATTAGGAGAGTTACTTAATATTTTTATTGTAAGGTTAAAAATACTGTTAAATATAGGTTAAGAGTTTCAGTTGAGCAATAAATTTCATAAAAGTGAAAGATGGAGATTATACAGTGAATTTACCAGTAGAAAATCATTGTATTGCTCTATCGTTAATAAAAGCATATTTCCCAGAAGGATGTGGGTTAACTTATAAATTGAATCAGGAAACATGTGCAGTTAATATAGATGATGTGATTATAAAGGTCGTATCTGGAGTTCATGAATATGACATTTTTAAATCTCGTTCCTCAACATAAAATTTTGCTAGTAATTTAAAAAAAAGGAAAGTAGAAAAAATATTAGCTGTTATAAATAAAGAAAAGGAGTCTAAACTAGGCATAGGAGATGATGATGATGATGATTGTGTGGGTTTATGTTTTAAAATATGACTTTATTTATTTCAGAAAAAAGGGGTGTAGCCTCCTTAAGTGAAAAAACACAATAAGTTAAATCTCGATTTTAATCTTTCATTTCCAAACAAACCCGTCGATATTAAATTTCACTTTTTCTCCGGCCTCCTTTGTTACTAGTTTTCTCTCCGCTTCGATCGCTACGTAGTTGTGTTCTTCAATACGTTCGCGAAATGCGTTTTCAAACCAGTCATTTCATATGCTGCCTCGTTAGAATTTGATTGTTTTCATCTTGTCAATTTCGCGAATTCCACGTATTATTGATAGAATGATTTAATTTTACTTTTTCACTTGCACGACGCAGAATCCACTTGGCAATCGATTTGAAATTCACTTGGAGTTCGATTTGCTATCAATGAATATTTTACATGTTTTTTATTTTTGCTCGAATGTTTTTCACGAATTCGCTAGTTTTCCAACCAATTTCCTGTGCATGCTTTATTCATCGAAATTCATGATAATTAAATTCTTTTCTCTGGCGCTCTTGTATTCTGTAAATAATTTTTTTTACACGTTTTAATTAATCCATACATATAAACAAACAAATTATAACGACATAAGAATTTCAGTTGAAAAAAATTTTTAAATAAAAATTCATTTATTTAACTTTATTCTTTTAACAATTTTTTTATAGATTTTGTATAATACCCTGTTAAAATATATACGTCAAAACGAAATGGCAACTACAACAATCCTATACCATCACACTTTCATTAAAATTAAATTCAATTACGTAAAATTAAATGCAAAATATAACCGTTTAACTTGAATAACATGAACTACAAACAATTCGTCTAAATTACCATGAATCCTTCGCAAAGAAAATATTCATAAACCATCAACGAACCTTCCAGCCAAAAAAGGGCAACTCGAGAGCCCATTCCGAAAGTTCTCGTCACTGTTAAATTCGATTGCGACCGTGCGTACATGATATTCCAAACTCACAATACAGAACAGCGCGTCGCGCATGTCGAACAATAACACTCCATCGCAAGCCCGCAGCCGCGCTCGAGATTTGATTCACAAAGCGGCTCGCGCCCCGATTATTCCCTATACACGCGTGTGCGCACGCCGCTCGGGTCAGAAGCAACGATCGGCTGTCCGTCAGTGCCCGCGATGATCCAATTATTGCGTGGGTGTTGGAAGGGCCAGACAAAAAGAAGCGTATGTCTTATTTAAATTGGGATGCAAGCAGAGGAACAATTTTCGGGTTGGTGGATTCGATTATCGACACCCATCCGTCTGGGGTTTTATCGATGTTTAATAGAGAGGAGAAAGAGTGAGTGTGGAATAGGTAGGGAAGATTTCTTTTGGGACAGCTGTCGAGGTGGTGGGAGGGTGAGGATCGAGTGCGGGTTTCCGCCAGGTAAAAGGTGGCGGTCGGGGAGAGTTTGACAAAGGGACGTTTTTAAAGTATTGAATAGCTGAACTTTTGTATCACAAAAGAGAAATACAAGAATTGTATATTACAATTTATAATTACTCTTAGAAATTAAAAAAATATATTCATCACTTGCACAGATGAGTTTCTTTTTACTGCGTGATATGAAAAAATGCAATTAGCCACCTAGCGGCGTATCATAAAACAACTTTAAACCTACTATTAAGCTTTTATATTTTTAACATTCGACGCGATTACGTACAATATTTTTTAAATTCAATTACTTCAACAAGACAAAACCTATCTTTGCGCTCGAAGAAAATATTTTTCAACCACTGCTCATCTCACGCGTGGCAAGCAGCCACCTCCATCCTTGTAAAAGCAAGTAAAACACAACCCGTTACCACTGCACTCTGTCTCTCCCCACGCATAGGGAAACGCTGCTCACTCCTCCTTTACGTCACACTTGCGTCTCTTTCTCTCTCTCTTTCTCTTCTGCTGCTACTCCTCTGTACTTTCTTCTTTCACTTTCCACGCTCTGCGCGCGCGCTCGCCTGGGGGGGCCCCGGTACCACCGGTATTCCCTCAAGAGACGGCTGTTTACGTCCTCGCGAATCATTCCTCTTCTCTCTTTCTCTCTCTATCTCTCTAGCTCTCCCTCTCTTTATTGCGTTCCGCGAGAGAGTCGAAATCTCCTCGGGTATACGTAAGTGACGAGCGAGCGAGCTAGCCGAGCCTCGTCACTTTCTGGAATTGCTCCGATGTCGCATCGCGCCGCTGGGGGAGAGAGCGAGAGAGAGAGAAAGATGTCCCCGTGCGTGCGTCTGCGAGACGATGTCGTTTTTGCCCCTCTCGCCTCTCGTATTCTTTGTTTCTCTTTTAGCGCAGGGTGGATGTGTGCAGTGCAGTGGAGTTGCTGCTGCAGTTTTCTTAGTGCTTTGTAATGATGGATGGCGCGACTATGAGAAGTATATTGCGATTTTAGCGTTGCGTTTTTTTTTGTTCTTCGAAACGGTGCAAAAGTTTTTGGCGCCGATGGTATTATCGGTTTATGTCGTTTTGATAAAAATGAGTAAGATTAAATGAACGGCAATACCATAGAGGATAAGTTGGGTAAACAAAAGCGTTAATAAACGAAATGAGCATATTTCACAAAATCATGTTATTTATTCTCGCCGGGTAATAAATTCGTATTTGCGTTAACATGATCGGTGATGTACATCGAATACTGGCTCGGAAAATAATGGAAAGATAATTTAGTTACTGACATCCTCTGGGTTTTTATTCTCTCGGTATAAGTAATTAACCCCGCTTAAATAGTTGAATGAATGTACCTTCTCACGTTAAAAATTCTGACTTTACAATAGAGTCAACCGTATACAAAATCACATGCCTACATCACTGCCTATCAATGCCTATCTCTCCTGCATATATGCACTCACCAAGCCACTAGTACAACCAGCCGTTTTCAAAGCATTGCGCGCGCGACTCTACACTCGACTTTGTTTAGTATGCTAATGGCCGTTAAACAAGTGTCGGCCGGCGCATTAACACGATATGAAATTCATCACGAGCTCGCGGATTCGCGGTATTACATTAGCATAGTATTAATCGTGCCTCTCGTTTTATTGCAAATACACGTCGAGGTAGTGTGCGTACTGCGTCGCGGGTGTACGCGTGTCGAAGCACGCTTTGATTGCGTTGTTTAATGGGAAAAGTGAGGTTCGAGATAGAAAATCCCAGATTACTGCGTATAGTGTTCTTTGTTTTTTTTAGTTAGAATGCGATGTTCAGTATACTTGTGAAAAGTACGATGAAGCAATGGGTACTACTTGCGCGGTTATTACTAAAGATGCGCTTTAATGATTGTTGCGTTATTAGTAAAAGTTTAGTTTCAACAGGAGTTTATAGTCGAAACTTTTTTCATAATCGTGTTTGCTTTATAAAGTTACGGTTTGTTAGTTTTATCCGAGTTATTGAAACGAGGATTAGCCTTAGCCTCATTATCTCGAGAAGTTTGAGGATCTTATTTTGAATTTTTCTTATGAAAAGAAAATTTTAATGAATTCGGAAGAAGTAAGTACATAATTAATGAGTTTGTTTACATGTTGTAACAAGATACCAGATATCGCAATGCTATCGCAATACGTTACAGCGAATATTTGTTACATCCACGCGGACTGACGGTCAAACCACCACTCGATGGATTTAGGTTCGTCAAGGCTAAAATTACGCGTAATGGATTGTCATTTCGGGCTGATGCTATTTATACTTCGCTAAACAAACGCCATAGCTTAAGCGTCAGCACGCAAACGCGGATACATTCCGGATTTAGTATCAAATTCCTTTGACCCACACTTCTCTAGAAATTCAAAATAACCCTGCATAATTAAAATGTTTGAATATACACAACCCGAATAGAATTAATAACGCTGACGATATCACACCTTTAAATCCAATATAAAGCGAGCATTTAATCATCGTCAAATATTTGCTCTCTAAAACTCGAAGACTTTGCCCGAAGCCCCTTAAACGTTTAAATCCAAACAAAAGTCCAGCGTGGAACAAAGGTGACACCTGTTCAGTGACTTTCTTTCTCCAGAGTTCCCCCGGTGCAACGCACTTTCCTTTCTCCGAGAGCGCGAATTCCTCCTTGATCCCGAGTTCGCGCGATTAGCGAGCCGGAATGGAAAGGCGGCGAAATGGAATTTCGAAGTTTCGAATTCGCGTGCGAGAGGGAGAGAGAAAATTTCTTGTGCGCGCCGGCCGGCCAAAGTTTCGGTGCTTGGGATATATAAGCTTCGGAAAATACTTCCTGATCAGCTGCGCTAAATTAAGGACAAATCTCGGGAGCGAGCGGCTAACCCAGTTCGCAGTTTATTTAAAAGGAGCGAATTTTGGTAGGAGAGTTGCGTTTCGCAAGCTAGGGGTGGAAAGGAGCGCCTTGGAGGAGCGAGGAAAGTTTAAATTAAATGGTTTTAATATTGCGTTGTTATCTTATTGCTAAAGACATCTGTTGCGAGTGAAGTAAATGTAGATGAGGCACGGATCGAAGTTTATGTTAGTCGCTGGATGTAGTTGCAATTTAAAAGACTACATAGTTCCTGTAAAGATTACGACACACTGCTGGAATGAAGGCTTTATTTAAAGTAAACTGTTCTACTGATATTTGTATTAGAAAAGAATACTAAGACGAATCGATGTTGATTGGATCACGATTCGAAGTTGTTCCTTTTTCACTTATTCTTTTAAATTGTACAAAACGTTCTGTTTTATTTAAAGTCCTTTACTAAATATCATTAGTAAAATTCAAACAAATCCTACCACGGGTACGAGCAATTTAAGCAGACGAAGGCCAACAAATGATTCATTATAAATATATCCATTATAATTTTTCCAGCCTAGACAATCACTTTGTTCCCAAACAAATTGTTTCCACTTCGCATTTCTACCTCCCATTAATTTCCCCTTTATAAGAATATCCCATCCGCGGATCCATTGAAAATCCGCACAATCCCCGGCTATATGCCCATTACGAAAATAACGGACCGTGCCACCGGCAGAAGCAGAAGCAGCAACTGCAGCGGCCCCGGAAAATTTTCCATCCAGCCGTGCGTATAACTTGGATCAGACCAAAGTCCACGCTCGCGCTCTCGCCAGCGCACGCATCGGCCGATTCATTACGTATAATTAGAAAATTAATGAGACCCGACGGCCCGCGCTTGCGAAATAATTCCGTTGTTGCGAGTGCGCACTTTAATCGATCCACTCTCCCTCTCCCTCTCTCTCTCGCTGCGTGCGTACGCGTATTCGATTCTCTCACTCTCTCTCTCTTTCGTTCTTCCTTTGCCGTCAGATCCAGATTTCGCGTGCGCATGGCAGAAGTGCCCCGACGATTGCTTAAATTCACTTGGACGCGGTGGTGATTGCGGTGGATTTGGTGGGTATTTGGGAAGGAGAAAAGGGAGGCGCAGCGAGCGAGCGACGATTGACCGGAAGTGAGCCGCGGTGGGCGAGACGAATCGGGGGATAATTTGATTGAGGGGCGAGGGTGGTTGGCTTTTTTTCGCAGTCGAGGTTGCGTTCGTGTGTTGAAGTTGGGGTGGACGGCTGCGTTTATAGGTTGGATTTTTGCCTTTTTTCGGTAATTATATTAATTTAACGGTTATTTGAAAAAATCGTTGATTTAAAAAAGACTTGAGATAAATATGCGTAAAAATTCTAGGATGACAAGAAAAATGTATCGGAATCAAATAATTGCATAAAATATCTTCTTATTGATGGCCGATAATTAAATTAACAGTTGTGAAAGAAGTAAAAAGTGATTCAATGATAAATAAAATTCACATCCTACTATGAATTATACTATACGCAGTTATATCTTTCGTTCTTATAGCATTCTCTTTATGTATTTACGGTCATTTAAATAATTTGTCAAATAAATAATATTCACTCTTTGTAAATACAACGCAGTCGATCCGCTATAAACCCAGATTCCGTCGAAAACCTAGCAGTAAAAAGCGTCTCCCTTCCCATTAATGGCCTTTTAAATTTTAACATTATAACTTCTTCTTCGGTATTGGAATTAATGCAAAGCTTTTTAAGGAGAAATCATTTATTTGCGAGACGAAACGATTCGCGGTAATTGTTAATAATCTGCGTGAGTTTACTCTCTTTCTCTGTCTCTCGGGGTTCAGCGCGAAAAGTGAGAGGAGAGCCGGTGTAAGGCACTTACCCGCCTTTTGCTCGTCGAGTGAGTCGACCTCATAATTATTATGAAGTGGGTCAAGAGATGCGCTTCGAAAGAGAGGGAGTCTCATCGAGGGAGAGCGAGAGCCTTTAAAAAATTTCCGATCGATCGACCGATGGATTCGAGGTCTCTTTCGGCGAGTACAAAAAGAGAGGAAAGAAAATACTTGAGACGAGAAGCGGATATTCGCACAATTATTGAGAGAAAAAATGTATAGTCAAGATGGGTTTGTTTGATTTAGCTTTCCGGATACGAGCGCTATATAGCGTCTTAATATTTCCATAAGAAAGCGCGTTAATTCAAGTCATCCGAAATGTAAAATTAATTAAATTTACTCTAGTTCCAGACTCAAATATATTCATCTCCGACAGTTTCAGCTAATTAGACCGGTTTAACGACTCGCACGTCCCGATAAAACTACACCACTCGGTTCTCCAAGACATATAACTCCGAACGATACTCTCTCTCTCTCTCTCTCTCTCTCTCTCTCTCTCTCTCTCCCTGCATTGCGATGCCTCTCCCACACGTACACAACTCATTTCCCTCTGCTTTACGACTAAGAATCCTTAACTACCCGCCTTCCAATAAACGAAGCAAAACAAAAAATTCAAATCGATCGGAAGTAGCCTCGTAAAACACCATCGCGTCGTAAACGTAGTCTCCTATTACTACTACTTGCGAGTTCAGCATGCGAAAACCGGCTACTGTGTGTGCGTATACTGCTCTTTTTTTAGCTACCTCGCGCGTGGGGGCGGAAAATGCGCCATTAGTCGGCACTGGGGGCGGCTGAGTCACCCAAACGAAGGGACAGACGACGCAATCTCGTCGCTGCGCTTTTCTTGCGTACAGCTGCTACTGCTGCTGCTGTTGCTGCTTCGCTTCTTCGGTTCCGTCTTTCTCGCCTCCGCGTGTGTGTGCTTCGTTTTTGCGCCTTTCCTTTCTCCGCAGCTTTATTTCGTTTCATTCGAGCCTTTCTTCGGAGGTTTTTGTACGCGCCTGCGCTCCGAAGGTGATATGAATGCAGCAGGGAGAGAAAGGAAGAGAAGGCGTTTTTGGTGCGAAGCTTTTTATGTTTTTCGATGGCTTTATTCGGCACACTGACTGCAACCTAGTGGCGCGCTTTTATTCGATATTTTTATTTGCGCGCAGGGCTGTTGTTGCGTTTCAAGAGCGTTGGGAATAAAGGCAAGTGTATACTCTTGAAGATTATAAGCATGATATTTCTCTTGTATATCAAGTTTATGGTTTACATTAACGCTGGTTCTTTGTTCGGCATGTGAAAACCCATGTTCTTAATTAGTCCGCTTATTATGCATCATCAGGTTTTTATGCTCCATCTTTTTAATAGATAATAGTCTTCTATGATCATAATGCTTCATAATATCTATGTTCGTGTCGATTCAATTAATCAAAGTGGAAGCGAATAGCTTATTTTTCGATCAGGTACAGCCCTAGATATCTGAATTTTCTGTCAGTCCTTCTCATGACAGCTTTCACTAGCATAAATCACCTTACCATTGGAAATCTACACATCATATATTTCTACCTAAGTTAGTAATTTTGAGTCAATGAAATGATCTCACCAATTCTACCAAGCCTCCCAATCTTAACTACTGTACAAAAAATTCTCTACGACGAATCTATAAAACAACTACCACTAGAACTACGACCACCCATACTACTAACATCGAGGACCCCGTACATTTCTTTTCACCCCGTAACAACCCTACATCCTTACAGCCTCCCCATCGACTCGCTCTCTCTCTCTCTCTCGCTCTCTTCCTCGCGCGCGTACCACTCGTTCGGACCCACTCGAGCGCCCGACGTGCGTAACACCCCTTCTTCTTCTTCTTCCAGCCCGTATACGCGCGGGGCTACTCCCTCGAAAAGCTGCACGACGAAAACCACGTGCGCTAACGACCGTGTTAACGTCTCTCCCCCTTTCCCCGCGAGCGAGTTTATTTAAAGGGGGCGCGACGCCGCCGAAATTGGTGGGTTTATTACGCCTCTCGTTCGCGTAACATTCTTACCTGCCGATCTCTTCCTCTCTCGCTCTCGAGTCGTTAATGTCGTGAAATTTCGCGTTGTTCCTTCGGAGGAGAGAGAGCGTTTACGACGGCGCCGTTAAATTCGGCACTAACGCCGTTAGACAGAGGGAGAGAGAGAGAGAGAGAGAGAGAGAGAGAGAGAGAGAGAGAGAGAGAGAGAGAGAGTGACTCGGAGGTCTTTTACGAGCGAGCGGCTCCTCAATATCTGCCGTCTCCGTCTCTGGCGCGCGTTGGCGCCGGGGATTAATCTCATTGCGAGAGAGGGTGATTTCGCGATTTGCATGTGACGCTGGTTGAGGTGCGTAAGGGGTATCAATATCGGCGCGTTCATTGGCTTTTATTGAGGCCTAGGGGCAACTGAAGTGTCTTATAGGCGCGATGTCGCGAGGCGCGGGGATTCGCTTCTGGCGGCTCGTTTGTGACGGCGATAATTCGCGATTGTGCCTTGATATTGGATTTTCCAGTGTTTCATTATGTTTGGAGGTGGTCGATTGAGGGATAAGAGAGAGCGGATATTGTGTTGGGCTGATTGATGTGAGTGAAAAGTGTAATATCCGCTGCATGTAATAATAGATATTTAACTGAATTTCGTGATAATATATATGAGATTAGATCATTGTGAATTGATACATCTAACGCATATATGTATTACATACGTATAATATGCATGATTTCAATTACGTCGAAATTGTTGATCCCGAATCAATTATACAAGTAATGTTTTCTAGTTGTTCTTTCTAGAACTCTCAACCATATATTGCTCTATAAAAAATTAAACATCTTTCACGAAACGATCGTAACGAGTGTACCGAGAAACATCTCAAACACATACTGCGAAAAATTATAAAACTCTCTTTACCCCTTCATTACACAACGCGCTTTTTGGTTTCTCCGAAATTCCTTTATAGTCCGCGCATTAAAACGGAATTACAGTCATTAATTTCCCTCGTGCAGCTCATTTCATAAATAACCTTCAGCTGTAATAAAAATCGATTGCCCAGCCGGGAACCGCGCAAAAAACGCGCTGCACTGCAATTCAGGAAAGAGCTTACTCCAGCCGCTCTTAAAAGCCTCGGCCACCGCCGCCGCCGCAGCATCGGGCAAAAGGAAAATGTTAATTAAATGCTCGATAAGTAATATCGGGCAGCGATATATGGATTCACTCCTTTCTTTCTCTCTTTCTCTTACTTTCTCTCTTCTTTATAGGCCGCGTACTTTCTCTCTTCTTTATAGGCCGCGCCGCAATGAAACCGTTAAGCGATAGGGCGAAAAAAGTATAGCGACAATTAGAAAAGGTTAATCGCCCGCTGCCGGCAGCTGCGCCCCACCGACTGTCTCTCTCTCTCTCTCTCTCTTTCTCTTTTTCTGCCTCTTCAGGCTGTGAAACAAGAGAACGAGAGTACGACGTACTCGAGTAGTAGTAGTAGCGGTAGTAGTCGCTCGTGCGCACAGAACACATAGGTGGATTGCGTTCTTTTATCGGCCGAGCGGATTGTAGTAGTTGCGTAACGAGGGCTCTGTGCGATTCGTTTGTCAGGGGGCTGAGCCACCCCGGGTAATGAGTAAACTACTGCGGGGGTTGCGACTGTTTTGTAACTTTTTGCGGTTAAGTGTGGATTGCATTGGTACGAGTGGTGAATAATTTATAAAAGTAAAAAATGAATGAGAACGTTCTAACGAAATGATAAAGTGTAAGTTAGTTACGATTTTCATTGGATGAATATTATTATGATAATAATTTAATTTTTGATGTTACTTTTTGTTGCAGGTGAGGCTAAAATGTCGATTCGAACAGAAAATCCGTTATTGACTGGTTCGTGAGTAACAAAAAAATCGATTTTTATAATCTTACTTTAAGTTAAATTGGTCTTTACAATTGGAAAATATTTTCCTTTAAGCCTTTGAAGCATACTTTTGCTTAAAAAATACGCAATTTTTCAGCATTGATTTATTGATTAAAACAAATTTATGAACAATATATCAAAAACATACATTTCTTCATACTTAAAAACATCTTACTAAAGTGAATCACAAAAAAGCAACGAAATCGTCTGTTAACTAATTTAGATAAATGAAAAATTCGGTAGAATCGGGTGATACGCCAGCGTACTACCATACCTTATAGGGTTCATATACATATACACAATACACACATGTAAATACAAATATTAATTCCTATTACGCATCCCCGAAAATAGCATATTATACGATAAAAAGAAGTCTTAAACTATTTTATTACCGTATACTAACAGGTACACAACTGACGTCCCCATTCTAATCACCAAACACACAAAAAAAGCATCCGACATCTACTCGTGTTCCCCGTCACTCATCCTCCCCCGGCTTTAACGAAACCATTAATAAACCGTTTGCGAGCGCGACTGTCGTTAAACCGCTCCCTCCCACCACCACCCTCTCTTTCTGTCTCGCGAGTTTTACATTCGATTTTAATTTAATGATTAATTTTCCCGGAAACCCGGTACGCACAGACAGCGAAAAAAGTGCAGTCGAGCGCGAAATTAGCGTGTTTATTCTCTCGTTACGCTCCCCCGCATTGACGAATCACTCGCCGCCGACTGTGCGTGCATTTACACGACTCGCCCTGATAATCTATTAAGCCCCCGGAATTTTTGCTCGCGCGCCGGTACAGTACTGTCCAGCCTTGATGCAGCGCGATAAATCTCGCGCGCCGGGTGAACCCTTTCAGAGAGTACGTGTATGTCGCGCGATGTCTCTATTATTTGACGCTCGTTTCTCTTTGTTTGCGTCGAGGATTTTTTTTATTTCTCGTGTTTTTGGATGAATTAATTAATCATAAATTGTTCAATATGAAGTGTTGCATTGTGCACGTGTGTATTATAAAACGAACAGTTTGAATAATTTAATTTTAAAATATATTTACTATTATACCACTTTAACCTCAAAATCATAACTTCAATATGATTATTCGGCTCTCGTGGTATCGCTTGTGCGAAAAATCTCACATGAGCTAAATAATCAGCTTTCGCACCTGTGTTTCCAAATGTACTACTTCCTTCAAATATAATTGGTTTAATGTATTTGCTGACTAAAAGAATGTTAGTAGTAGCTAAAATTTATTCCAAGTCAATAACAAGCCAAAATTTTTTGTTCTACGTTACTATTTATCAAACATGAGAGCAATGGTTTAATTGCAAACCCAACCACCCACAGCGTCTATACATCGACCTATTAATCTAGCTGAATAATCCATCCTTGCCCCTCACTACTTCATCTCCTCGCGCAAAAGTACAATCATCAACGAACTCCTCCGCGATCTCTCCAATGTACACACTCATGTACTCAATCCTCACTGTACCACCAGCACACTCGTGCATACGTCGAAGACAGTGGGACACAGAGTGACGCCGAGATAGAGGCGCAAGAGGGAATGGTGGGCCGAGAGGGACAACATGCCAGAATAAACAGCTGCTCTCTCTCTCTCTCCCTCTCGCATTGTCACTATATTTGCAGTGTACTGAGAGAAGGGGGACAAACTGTAGGAACAGTGAAACTCTCTATCTCTCCTCGTAATGCCGCGTTATTGCGCTGCCGATCCGGCGATTTCATATCGCGCTTGCGCGCCTAGATTATCCGTACTGCACTCTAGCTGGATTTTTCCGCTGCCTCATTGTTGCGCGCTGAGTTTTATGCGGTTTACTGTGTCAGGCTGTGTGCAAGGGACGTTGCAAGCGCGGTGATGTTTCGTTTGTTGTTTTTTTTTTCGAGTGGTCATTGTTTGGTGGTTGTTGGTCGATTCGTATGCGGTTTATTCGTTGTTGATGATATGCTAAACGAGAGACGTTAAAATTGCAGCTGACTTGTTTTTTCAACCTTATTTCAACAGTTCCTAATTGTTCGACACCATTGTTTAACATGACTTCACAATAATTTAAATATTTTTTTGAGCTACTTATACTGTATAACAATACAATTTTACAGATGCCTTTGAAGAACTTTAACGATTCCCAGTATTTCCCCATTCAAACTTGAGCCAAAGAGTTTAATTACATTAACCGCAGTCAAAAGTATAATAAGCTTCATTACCCCTAGAACCACAAAGAACGTTCTCATCATACCAGCTCCCCTTCATCGTCCAAAACTCTTCCCGGAATTCCCGTCGCTAATCACTATCTCCGTCGAAAAATACTCACCGCGCGCTCGAAATTAACCTCGCTCATCCCCCAACTGCTGCTGCTGCTTCTACCCACTTCTCCCCATCACGGACGTCACGTGTCGCGCGAGCTAATGATTTTCCATACAGCCACCGCTCGGTGTGTGCGCTGCACTCCTTCGCCGCTTCCGCTCCATAATTCGAAGGCGCGGTTGAGTTAAACGTGCGCGCGCGCGCGGAGTGGGAAGAAATTCAACGCCATCTCTATCCTCTCTCCCGTTCTAATTATAAATTAAGTTGTTTTGCAACGTGTCGCTTTTGCTGCAGCTGCAGGCGAATCCAGCAGCGGCGCGATTCTCTCGCGAGAAAGCGGTAATTCAGCGCTACGCGAAACGTCAAGCAGTTCCGCGGTCTTGTGGTGTTCCCCATCCTGCTCCTCCTCCTCCTCTGCTGCTACTAGTGCCGTTGCTTCACCCGCGTAATGAATTAAGTTCGCATTGTTAATTACTCCGGGGCTGTTTCGTCTATTTAAAGCGCTTCCGCTACGCGCGCGTCCTCGTTCGCCATCCTGCTGTCCCGGCTTTGGCTCTTTCACATGTAGGAATTAAGGGAGCTTTGGCAGTGGAAGGCCTCTCTTGCTTTTGTGCGTGAGATGGGCTGGCTGCTGCAACCGGGTGCTCGATTTCTTTCTAATTCGTTAGAGTACCGGGTGATTGTCTACTTGTGGGGAAGGAAAGTGGTCTTATACCGCGCGCGGTAGGATTTTCGCCGATGGCACGCGCGCTTGTTCTGGGGAAACTGTTAAATTAACGGTCAGGAGTGTTTATGGCGCTGCAAAGTGCCGTTTCGCGGTCAGAAGGTGTTTGGTTTATAGGATGGATGATGATGGCTGGATAAGTGCTACTCTATGGACTAGTGAAAGTGTATGTTAAGTAATGGATATGCGTTTAATCTTTTAGGAATTTTATTCCAAGATTAAAAATTGATCTATCTTTCATTGACATGACGTATCTTCTTTTTTACAATTTGATATACTATTATTCTCATCTGGTATTTCTAGTGTATTTCAAACGCCTTTTCAGGGATCAAGTTAACTGATTTACACTTGAGCTGAAGCACAGTATTTGCATAATTTAGGAATGGCACCAGTAGGTAGATTAAGATATCTAGTTATTGGTACGATTCTTAAAATATCCAAATACTACCCACCTAGCCTATAATGTAAACGAAAAGTTAATTCAGTCGCAAGTACCCATGAGACCTAAAGTTTTGAAGTCATATATTAAAATCTTTACGATTTGATTAAAGGACTAAGCTCGTCATACCCTAGCTCTTTGTTACTTGGATTTTTAATTCAGTTATACATATTTTAGGAAGCAAAGCTGACCTTAGTTTACTCCCTAAAGACTTTAACAGCATTTTGTAATCATCGGCGCCTTACTTCGCCAACTAATTCGAAACTTACGTTGTCCGACGCGCCTCGCGTGGAGTTTAAAATTTTTGTTCTAAAATGGATATTGTTGGATTAGCGGCCTTAAGGATTTTCGCGATCTTTAGTTTTTATATACTTGGTTAAAAAGTTCTGCTCGCGCCACCTTTTTTCTCTCACTCTCCGCGCACGACGCCTTCTTGTTTTCGTATTTTCCTGTGCGAGCTCACGTACGACTACGTTAACTACCCTCAACTTTCAACTACTTTCTTTACCAACTTTTTCGCTTCCCTCCGCTCTCTATTGTATTTTACTCTTCGCGTTAGTTTACGATTTTCTATGCAGTTTTGAGATAAAAAAATATATATATAAAGCAAAAAACTGATGAAAGTTGCCTTTGCCTCTATTTTATAAATTCTTCATTGGTAAACTGATTCGCAGTAACTTTGTGTGCATTCAGCGTTGTAAAGTTCAGCAAAGTTCGGAATTATAAGAGTTGGTAAAGAGTTGAATAGAAGGTCTGATGGATCGTGCTTTT